>JABUQX010024700.1:82500-83593 GCA_015478945.1 Trachelipus rathkii | reverse complement strand
GTAATAATATAATAATAATAATAATTTAATAATAATAATAATATAATAATAATTAAATTATATAAGAAGACCCAAGTTGTTCCCATAAAATAATAATATATCGAGAAACAAAAATCCCAGTTTTGGTTTGAGATATTACACGGCTGAATTTTAATGGTTAAAATCTGAAATATCATTAATGTCAAGCAAATGAGAGAGGGGATAAAAATTGCACATGCC
Organism: Trachelipus rathkii; assembly: GCA_015478945.1. Taxonomy (NCBI): domain Eukaryota; kingdom Metazoa; phylum Arthropoda; class Malacostraca; order Isopoda; family Trachelipodidae; genus Trachelipus; species Trachelipus rathkii. The sequence goes on along the minus strand of JABUQX010024700.1, from coordinate 83,374 downwards.
CTGTCTCACAACTATTTTTAATATCTTCCAGAATACTGAAAAAACAAGTTGTACTTAACAATATTTAATTGTCAGACTTAACAATAATGTACTTATCTACAGTGGCCGAATTGATTTTATATATACCTACATAACTATATAAAATTTATAGGTCTATTTGTAACTTAAATATCACTTAAATTCTTATAAAAAGAGATCTTTATGATTTCAACTTGTCAAATGCATTACTCCAAGACCAAAAGGGTTTCATGAACCATACAACCTATTTATAATTGAATTGTTTTTAACGTGAAAGCCGTAGTTTATTATTCTTTTCTAAATATCTTGAAATTGTTTGTTTTAGATTAAAAGCCACAGCTGCTGTAAAATATTTTGCTCTGAAACCATGTTGCCTTTCATTGAGAACCGCATAATCCTCCATTCTATTTACATTCAAGTACATTCAAGTACATTCAAGTACCTCTAAAAATAATGTAGATATATGACCGGTGTTTATATCATTTCAATCTCCATATTGACCTTTTATAATTGGAGTAATTGTTTCTTTAAGCATTTTAATTAGGTACGTAGTTACTGCATTCACACAGGCATTTTAAAAAACATAGCAATTATTCTATCACAGTTTTTCCGCTTCAAACGTAATATGAAACAAATAAATCTCATTTCGACCCAATAATAGTTTCTTCTTTTGTATTTATGAATTTCCTTTTCACTAAACATATCAAACACTATGCCTAATATGCCCTTATAGTATGAAAACTTTCGGCAGATTGATAAAATTCATCATCAAGTATCTTCCCATATTTATCAGAGAATTTCTCAGCTATTTTCTGTTGGATAATTCATCATTTTGTTGTTTTCCTCTAATTTGATT
>JABUQX010024700.1:37500-77500 GCA_015478945.1 Trachelipus rathkii | reverse complement strand
CAGAAGAGAGTGTCAGGTAACTATACAGTCATTTTTAATTATCTACCACTTCAATAGTGGTATTAATAATTAGCTTGGCTCACAACAAAATTTTCATTGATATTATTGAAATACCAGGAGTTTCCATTTTTCCCATATTATGAAGTTAATTGGTGGTGGCTCTCTCTGCTCGAGTCAAATAGGGTGTTTGAGTGTGCATAAGAGGTTTCTGTCATAATTGATACCAATATATGTAATAATACGCATTTTCGTATAATCATACATTTGTGAAGTCATTTGAAGCTCTTTGTCGAATTTCCTGTCCTTACTCTTGAATACACTTTACATATAGAAAATTTTTTTTCCTCCCTCTCACTTCAAATCATAAAAGATAGAAATTGACGGTGATCTTTGACAAGTCATATGCATTTATCATACTCATGTGGTGTACCCGTGTGCTGATTACTACCAACATTCTCATTTCTCTCTCTCGCAGAAGATTACTGATTATATGATACTAACTCATGCCGAAACAGGTAACTTGAGAACATAACAATAATTACAAGGGAGTTTTCATATAGGTAAGTGATACGGTATTTTCATCTGTGATTTTATTTTGAAGTACTTTGAAGAAAGGATTAGTTTATTATTACAATATTGCTCTCTTCAGTGCCCAGAAGAATAAATAGTTATAACTGTTCTAATATAACTATTAACATTCCTAATACTCTATAGCCTCACACTTTTACGGATATAAAAAGGATAATTTCAATCAAATACAGATATTTTGGCATATTGAGATCATATGTATTACTCTAGATATATGTAATAATTCTAATTATGAAATATTAAACGTAAATGATGTTGAAAAAAATTATAAATACATCCAAATAATTAATTACATAATAGGAAACAGATAAACTATATTATAAAATATATCATTACTTCAGAGTTTTCAGCATTTATACATAAACAATAACTCTCTCTGGTGATTGCCATTTTATATGTGCAGCTTTCGGCGTGTGTGTAATGAAAATTATATATTACTAGTTTCTACCGGTTCTCTATTTGCTTATGCAATTGTATTAGCAGAGTATAATTTTTAAAAAATACCGACGCTGAATGCTCGGTGTATACAGAAAAACTCGATTGCAAACAGTATTAGGCTTACGAGTCGGAATTTTATGCCGTGAATGAGGATGAAGAAATGATGTGAGCGACAGTATTGTTTTTGTCTCAGCTAACGATTGATGCTTAAGACGACATAGAAAATGTTTGTATCTTTTTGATAAGAGATGACATGGATTTGATACAGATAACTATATTCAGAGGCTCAGCTCGCATCGCCAGTAATAGAACTAGAGGATATAGAACGTTTCGATATCTCGCATTGGAGTGGGAATATCGGCCAACCAAGCTTAAATACCATTGATTAGAGTGAGAGCGCCTGCTTCTATCGTTAGATGCGTGTTCCTTCGCCTAAAGGCGTAAGCTCTACTGTACAAGTGTCATCTCATTTAAATAGATTTGAGAATAGTTCCAATAATGTACACAGACGCGAATTGTATGAGTGTATTTGGTAAAAGCGCGAGTGAAAAAAAACCATTGATCTTTTTTTCTATTATGGTAGAATTATATAATGTCTGGAACTCCCTATTCTAAAGACTAATTGATTAGAAGACCATGAAATTGGTTTTTATGCATCATATATAACTATGCATAAGCCATATAGCAATTTTTTTTCCTATACTCATAAATAAAAATTTAAAATCATGGTATTTTCAATATACAAATTCTATAGTGAATAGAACGGCGCAAAGGCTTTGATTCATTTGCAAGAATATTAAATAAATAGGTGTTCAATTGATAGATAATGATGAGAACAAATAATGTGTTTTATAACGTAAATTTTATTCCTATATTTTACTCGCGGGAATATTAATGGGGATTATAACGTTCGCTGCTCGTTAATATGGCGTTCGGGTGCTCGCTAGCGATCGGTGCTTCTCGCGCCGGAATAAATACGGCACGAGTGATAATGCTAGAATAGCTTGTTTGCAGTTTGATATGGTATATGCGGGGAATGAGAAGTATGGGTATACATGAGGGAGTCTCTTTTGACCTGAATTCACTAAATGCCTCATATAGAACAAATCAAGAGAACTAATTTATTGTCAATCCACTCGTGACGCGTATGTGTGGCGGGTAATAACCAGAGTTATGTGATTCCAACACCGACTATGGTCTAGCTACGACTGGTGTTATAATTGCATAAAGCAAGAGAGCAATACTCGAAGAGAGTGACTGTGGCTTTAGAAAACCCGAAGATAAATATACGGCAAAGCTTTACTTCAACGCCACCGTGCTATATTTAGAATTATCTTCATTTTCTTCATCGTTGTATTTTACTTGCATTTTATCTAACATATAGGATCTGCAATCCTTGTATAGCAAGAACTTCGGGTGATGACGATAGTTAGGTTCATTTTTTTTTTAAATGAGGGGAAAGAAAGGTATACGTAGTTCGGCCAAACTAAATAAATAGCTTATGTTATTTAAAAACAATTAATAATATAAATTATCTCTCAGCAATACTAGATAAATGTAAAGTTAGCGATATAGATTAATCTAATTCATATTAATAATCAATAATAATGGATCAGTAACTACAGACGGCGGTTTCCTATTGTCCACACCGGATTGTGAAGAAACTACCAATTGTGATCAAGGTTACACATTACACAGATTTTACAAATGCCACCCAATTTTATGATATACCGCCCATTAGGACGATGCTTTCTTTTATATTTTCATGTTCTATTGTTTCGTGGAATCCATAATCTCATGTTGTATTCTTTTTCTAGGCATCATTTCTTACTTATATTGTTACAAGGGGGGTACCCTCGGTTCCGAAGAAGAGGGGGAGAGAGTCTCTCGAATCATATATTGGGGGTTACTGAAAACAATCCAAAATTTGATGTATTTAGCTTCACTCGTGAAGACATTCAGACATAGATATTGGTAGGAGACGCTACGGACTTATAAATATTGTATACTGTATACTAAAAGTGTATTTGCATCGAATCTACTTTCTTCAAACTTTTTTAAGGCTATTAATAAGGATAAGAGGATAGATAGGGGACTGAGCTCTGTGCAAAGTTTCCATTATACTTTGATGTCGGAGTCAGATCAAGCATATTATGTAACTAAATAAATATCTCAAGGACTAATACAGAGACTTATTGCAGGGCAATAATTGCAGTTTCATATGTGTGATTGCAATATAAACATCTTAACACCTAATACATATTATAATAATAACTACCAAATATACTTATGTACATTTCGCAAATATATAATTTACTCTTCTAGTGATATTATGAAAGATTTATACTATCATATCACAAATTTTTCAGTAACTTTAATATAAGCTGTCCACCTCTATTTTAAAATTATAGAACTTTTATTGGAGTGATCATAGTCAGGAGATGAAGGTAGAGCATCTCACTCATTCATCTTTGATAGTTACTACATATAGACGCGGGTTAGTGAAGCCATTCTCGATAAATAAAATTCTTAAAAACTGTTAGGATAGCTTCCACCCGGTGATTATAAGGTAAAACTAATAAAATCCAAGTTTTTGTGAAATGTATAATGTATTATATATGCTCACTCGATTGTAATGCTCATTATTGTGGTTATATAATTACACTAGTGTGCTATTTATCACAGGTATTTGTCACGTTATTGAACGCCTCATTAAATCTGTTGTTGTATTTTGAATGTGGAGGACCGCATAAATATGTATCTCCCTCAGCAATAGGTCTATGACTTTAGTAGGAACTCTCACTAATTGCGCGTATTATTCATCCTGACGTTGAACATAAGTATAACATATATGGATATACTGTAGTGTTATTATTAATGCGTATACTAATTTTCCCTATACCTATATACTCGTGATCTGTTGTTTATAGACTAATACAGTATACCTTATTATCTCCAAGGAGTACTCACGTGAGGTGAGGAGAGTTTTTTAATATTAGTATACGCTTAAATGGCTACGTACGCCATCTTTATACGTGAAAAAATAAAAAACGGCATGTTGTGCGTTTCTATATATTTATACTAAAAACGCATACACAGGCTGAAACGTCCCTATATATACTTAGACTAAGAGATGCTTAAAATATATATATATGTATATAGCTATAAGGCAATCATACTCAGATTTCGGCGCATATCCGTGCAAATAATATAATTCACGCTAAGACAACCACCGAACAGCATTCGCGGGAACTTTCTATAATATATTAATATACTACAAGTAAATATAACAATACTAATCATATAAAATATAATGGGGTGTATATAATATAAGAAATAAGTAGTGGAGTGTGTAAGTTATGATAGTCTATCAAATATAAATAGACTTATATCTTAGTTGGATTGTGTGAAATAGATTTAGTTCTAGTACACCACAGTGATAGTGCACGAGATTACACTCTATACATTACCCTTAAACGAGTAAACTTAAACCCTCCTCTTAAAATACACGGTATTACCTAGGTGGTTAATATTCTCCTCTATATAACTCGCTATACTTTAGTTATAGCTCACTGGGTAATATAAGTGGTACCTTAAGAAAAATGAGTGATAAATGGGAGAATAATATACTAAATATAATCTCATTGAATTTAAGGAATGGCGGGTCCTAGATCTTCTGTTATCATTCCAATAAATAACTATTGATTTTTGATACTATTTAGTCACGAAATAATCCCCTACGTACCCAATAACCTAGGTATATAGTATGGTATATTGAGCTAACACTAATGATACCGGGGTATGTATTCCGTAGGTGTAAATTATGAAAGTAGATCTCAGGTGTTAGTGAGCAAATAGTTCCATCTATAGAATATAAAGAGCATTAGAAAACGCGGTTGATAGTAGTAGGTATATATATATTAGATGAATTATGAGATTAATAATATGTAATATGCATAATATAGTATTAGTATTACGTAGTATATATTATAAGGTTAAATAACATCATAGAATAGGTAAATAGCTTTATATCAGACTCAATTTCTGAAATTCGATACACAATTATCAGGATTTTCCTTCTCCTTAGTTCATATACCCAAAGTTAACCTTTAAAGCGTGTCATTATGGGCACTAGACTTTAAAGTACATATCTCATGAATTGTATTAGCTCGTTATTAGTATATAATCTACATAATTATACGTGTCTCACAATATTTTTCACTCAAGCGTGTCAACCAGTCATGCAGAAGCTTAGGAATTATATTAGTCCTTATCTATATCATCTAATAACTCTCTGTCTAGCATACCCTACTAATTCTGAAATACTAGCTATAATCCTATAATATATAGTATTAAGTACGATTATTGTAGTCCTATATTAATATTAATTTAAGGGAACATGTATATCACCTTCTTCTCACACCTTACAGGTCACTCAATTAAATTAATAGTCATCCTTCTATGTGAGATAGAGTCTTATATCATATATTCTTTAAATTAAATTTTTGTTATATTTAAATTGTATTAATATTATATAATACATACATACAGTGATTCCTTATAATTTATAATATACTGACTATGTTATCTAAATTAATATATTATTAACTAGCAATTATTATAATATATAATATTTTATATATAATTTAATAATATATATTATAATTATATAAATAATTATATATTAATATAATATAATTATTATAATATTAATATTATATTATATTAAATATTAATATATTAAATAATATATTATATAAATATTATTATAATATATCAATAATTTTATATAATTTTTGTCGCTAATAAAGCTATTATATAATATAGTTTATATATATATATATATACATAATATATATTTAATAGATATATATAATTATAATATATTATATATATGTAATTATATATAATGAGTATTCACACATCAAAAATTATTATAACTATATATACTAATCCGGAAGTTCCCATTATTATTATTAATTCTTGATATATTTTTAAAATTTACCAAAATACTCATTTATAAATATATCATTTTTAGAAATGAGATCCATATATATATCACAGCTCCAATAAAATCTCTGGAGAGAAGTTGGACAAATCTTGTATAGCTGGCTTGACTCATAAGTAAATGTTTCACCACTATAAGTTTTACCCCTCTTATAATAATAATATATAATTACGTATACCTTTTTACTGTTATATAGTTGTTAATAACCTAGGATCAAGGTCTGTAGTGGGAACCCCATTACCCAGAATATATCAGCGGCTTTCATCGATAGATAGAGGTATATTTGATTTGTTAATGGCTCATGAGATGGTTTCTATTAGAATAGTATAATTTGAGGTGTTCTTCATGGCACTATCACAGTAGTAATTTCTTGAAATTTAAAATATTATTATTTGAAATCGGAATTGGACCCCCTTATTCAGAAAGTTGATTGAGGTGAAAGTGAGGAGAGCATCTTCAGACTGAAATAAATTTTTTTTTAATTGTGCAGAATAATATTTTTATATTACTGATTTTAATTTTTTAATTTATGATTTTGAATTTTTTTTTTTTTATTTTTTTATTCTATAGCTCTTATTTAGTATTTAATTGTTACCTCATGAGTTCAGTTTCCTTTTCCTCCTCCAGGCGATGTCGTTGCATAACCGACTCGATGATTCTTCTCTGGCTCTTCAAGATGAATATTGTTTGGTGACTTATTACTCCACAGACTACCATTCTATATGTGGGTGTTTATTTATTATGTATTTATGTTTTTTTCGGACCTATAGTATTTAATCTGAACATTACATTTAAGTAACAAAAAAGGAATTAAAATTCGTCACATTTTAGTGCTTTTTTTGTTTACTCTGATGTGTGTTATTTTGTATGTTTTTATTTTTCTCTTTCTTTATATATAGATCTTTAGATTCTTTTATCCCTTCTTTATGTTTTTTTCATTTATTTATTTTTTTTTATCGACATTGTAATATTTTAACTGCCATTTATTTTTCACCATTTCAAGTTTACTCGCAAAGTGCTTGAAGACTGAAACGCAAGGCCCCGCCGAACCGCGAACGTCCGAACGCGCAGCACCGCATCGCGCACCGCATTGGCATCAGAAGTCGGAGAGTTTTGTTCGCGCGTGTTTTGCATCCTGGTGTTGTGTTCAATAATTGACTTCAGTGAAAGATAGTAAAATGTTGAGTGAAGAATATCAACGAAGGTGCATCCATAGACACATAACACTCACCTTATTAACCGAAAACGGTCATATCTCAACATGCAATTCATCTCGCACGATATTGAACGAGTGTGCTCGTCTACCCTGTGGACCTGAAATATCAACACATGAACGGTGTATCATTCACCGTGATCGTGCTAAATAGCAGTGCCATTTCACGTGATTCTGCTTTGTATACATGTCTGTGCTCTCAAGAGAGGGTATTCCGATATCCCCTATGTGGTGCTTGTGCGTTGGTAGTTGGTCGAAATAGTGGTTATATATATGTGAGTATTAGTGTAATTTCGTATGTGTCTAAAGTGTGTGACATATTTTCTTATAGGATATCTAGCCCTACTAGTTCTGATTATGGTTTAACTTTGTAGTAGATTGTAGAGCTCCAGGTTTATTATCGTCGAGTTATGAATTATATGTAATATCGTATTGTTGTATGTCAGTTTAAGTCTCAAGGTAGTACTATGTAATAGTCTGAGTGTATAACTATAGTGTATTAGTTTTTAGTGTTATTGGAGATGGTACAAATTATATAGGTATAGAGTATTATGTTGTGTATTATATTAGTACTATATAGGTTAAATTAGGTTAGGTAAGTTACATTAGCGTTATATATATATGTGTAGTAGTGATATATATAGGTATATAGTAATTAATAGATTTGTACTAATTATTTTATATAGTCAATGGTTTACCACTCGTAATTTAAGTGAAAGAGAAGTTGATATTTGTACACTCTCTACTCGTTAAAATATAAAATCTTATGATTAGTAATTTTTCACTCAGTTATACTATACTGAATGTATTTATTTAGGTACTAATCCAATTTATATATTGGTTGTTTCTTGGTGACTCATCATTGGAACAAGGTTTCACAGGATTATACCTGAACCATTGGGTCCTCTCTTTAATGGAGATGGTCGCCATGAGTGGACAATTATGATATACGTGATGGTACTTAAGTTCGTATTGTGGTGAATAATGTCTAAATATAGCTATAAAGTTCGCGCAAAAAATACATGGATATATGCATATGCGATCGACAAACATAAAATTTACAAAGCATAAAACTTATGGCGTAATCCATTACATCTCTCCAGCATTAATGATAACACGTAATGCAGGACAGTGTGTGGATATGAGTGTGATAAAAAGATAAATATGAGCAATAGGAATAAAAAAGTCGTTATTTGGATATGTATTAGACTAGGATTAAAATCATAATTGACCTAACTGACAGTCATTAGGGTGGAAATCTTTAGTTAAAAGAGGCATACACCCTCATTTCTCTAGAATATTTATACTCTCTCAGTTTTTATCTGCTTCTGTACTTTGTAGTGTATATATTCTCTCTTTATTCCATTATTGTGTGTTTTTCTTTAGAATTATCTATTCTATGGAATGATATTTTCAATTACATTTATAGATAAAAAACATACTTTATTTTTTATTAATTTATTCCTTTTCTTTATATTTTTTTTTCAGTTCAAGGTATTTATAATTTAATTTCTTTTCTTATTTACTTTTCATCAGTTTAGTCTTCATCTTTAATATATTTAAATTGATATTGATTCTATTTTTATCTTATTAAGAACATGACAAGTCGAAATATATTATTACCTTTTATATACATTAAGTATGATAAAGATCTTGTATATTTTATTTTTTAAATTTCTTAAAATCAGACTTGGATATTTAAATACACTTGTGCGGTAAAAACTCATATATGCTTCCACGTATATTCTCTTATATTATTTTGTATATAGTTTTCATAATATGGTGTGTTATAAGCAGTAGTGTAGATTCAGGGTTTGAAAGACATTTATATATTGTGTGTTATAAGATCTGCTTGACAGTTAATTTACATAATTCCTTTCCAAATTTTAATTCACTTCTTTTATTTAGTTGTTATTGCATTCACTTTCAGTTTAACTTTAAAATATAGCAACATCAATTTCTATCTATTTATTATTGATTGATTCTGTATCTCAATATATGTGAAATAGGTTAATGCATCTCTCTCATATCTTTTATTTTGATTTTCTATAGATTTTGATGTAGTCTAGATGAATGATCTTATGCAATGTGATGTTTTTTCTATGATATGTTATGTCGGTTTGTGCATTACGTTATATCAGATGATGTTTAGTGTGATAATAGGCTTATATCGTTTTATCTATATATCCTCCCTTGGTCATTATTTAATACTCCTCTGCTTCCTCTAATGTTATTATGATATTTTATATTTTTTTTATATGTTCTGGTGGTATAGTGTCTTCATATGTAAGTGTTGTATTTTGCAGGCAATTTTGTCTAGTAATTATTTTCTGTTGTGATCCTCTCCATATAGAAACTTCGACCGTATTTTTACTCACTACTCGTTACATCTTTATGCTTTATTTCTATGACTCTCATTCATTGATTTATATGGATATATTATCTCTGTCTTATTATTATTATCTCTGGTCTATTCCTGCTACCTTCATCTTTTATCTGAGAGGGGGTGGGTGCAGTGAGTGTGTAATGAAGTTATAGGTGTTATGAACAAATATCGAGTTAATTATATTATATTTAAGTATAGATTAATATGATTATTATAAGTAGCTATATATATACTATTAGCCTCGCATAATTATAAATATCGATTTGATCGTTGATAACAAGATTATATTGACCATATATATATATTGTAGTATATTATACCTTATTAACCTCTATTATAATTATATTATCTTATTCATTCCTATTATAGCTTTTTTCATTTTATGTGTCTATCTTTATCTTCTCATATTCTTCTTCTCTTACTCTTATCCACCTTTATCAGTTTTATATACGTTATTTCTTTTATTTAATTTTTATCTATTTATCTCTTATGTCCCTCATTTCATTTTATTTATACTTCTACTATTACTTAATTATTTTTATTTCTATTTTATTATTATTAACTTATTATTTATTTTCCTTTCTTTATTCCTTATCTTACTTCTTATTTATCTTTCAAATGAGTTTTCTTAAGTGATATTTATTATCTACAGTATAGTTCAATTCTTCAATAACTACTTTTTTTTTTCTCCGAAAAGCACCTCTCTACCTTTACTTTTCCTTTCTATACTTATTATTCTCTTTCTTTATATCTCTATCTTATCTTAAAAATATTTATTGTGTATTTATTTTATTCTTATTCTAATTTATTTTCTCTTCCTTATTTCTTTCTCTCTCTCTCGGGGGGGGATGCACTAAACTATATATTTTTAATTTATATATATATATAATATGAAGGATATTAGCATATATTATGTAACATACCATAAATTCTTCAGGGGGTGGGCGCTGGGTGGTAGTGGAGTGGACGGCGGGGTGGGGGGGGGGCGACGTTTCATATTCGTTACGATACTTATAGTAGCTATATTTTGATTATACCTAATCTCCTATAAATATTAGAGTTAGCTAATTAATGATTATCATTATATAAGTCTATTATATACTCTTAATAGTCTACTAGTGATCGTTTCGCTTAATATTAGTTATAATTATAATATATTATAATGGAAATCATATATTATAAAACATAATTTAAAATTTCGCTTTTGCTACTTTAGAAGACGAGATTCATGCTAGTTTAGATTCATAATTAAAAAGATAAAGATATATATATATAAACGTTAATGTAATATACATATATATATATATATATAATATATATTATATTAAGATACTAAGGTTATGGTTCTGATAACTTGAGTATGAACTATAGATTTATCCTCTATTGTGATAATGACTATATTGTTTTAAGTTAGTATGGTGTAGCAAGCTTAGGAATACATTAGTGTCTGAGTTAGTTAATAATTATTATTATAAGCATATAATATTGTATGGATGAGAAAGAGGAAATCTCGGGGAAATGATATGCAGAGGTTAGTTTATGAGAAATGTTGTGTAATGCAGGAAGGTGGCCGTGTCTAATTAAATCATGTGGCTGAAATGTAAATAGGGAACTAAGTTCTATTTGAGTGTTGCAGGGTCTTAACTTTGATGGTTTATGTTTGTTGCTCCATGTGTTATTTGTATAGGTAGTGAGATCATATGAGTTCAGATATTAAGATAAAATATTTTAGATCTATAATAATTTCTATATTGTATCTTAAGTTATATCACTGATAAACACAGGTTCATTAGGTGTGAGATAGAATTGATATAAAAATGAGTGATGAACGTTATTAGAGAGTTAGTGTTGGTTTAGTGAAGAAATGTTGTTAAAATAAAGAAATAAATGTAAAGTATGTTGAATATGGTATATTTTGTTCATTCGTGGAATAAAGGTTAATGAATGTGTTAAGTCGGTGTTATTAAGCTGGATAGTTATTATTGTTAGGTCTGAGATAATGTATGAGGAACACGTAGTACAGTCTGGTTGGTAGCCCGTGAAGATAAATAAGAATGGAATATAGCTCAGTATTTATGCTCTCCTCGAAAGCGATGATATAGCAATACTAGTGGTTATTAGTGTATAGGCTCTCGATGAAGAAAAAAAAGTGTGTGTAGTATATACAGAGAGTGAAATGGTCGGGGTTTGTGAGGGGGTATGGTTGTAGGCCCGGCTCGGCCAAGGGATGAACCTTTACATTGACGATACTACATAGCTACATGCTAGGCATTGATTCTTTTACCATTACATATTTTTAAAAATTTAAACAGTTTTGAAAAAAAAAATTTAGGTTCCATGATAGCGTCTAGGGTGGCTTTATTCCTATTAGAATTGCTGTAGTCTCTGAGTTCTTAAATTATTGGTAGCAAGAGAGAGGAGAGGCCGTAAGGAGTAAGGCGTTGCGGCTTTCATTTTTCGCAACTTTATTTAGCCATAGTCATATTCTTTCTATGTTCACTTTTCTTTATTTTCAATGCATGCTGCGCACTACTTAATCTCTACCAATCTATTGTGAGAAATAAAAAGGAGGTGATGAGAATATATTATATATATATATTATTATAATTTATATATATTATAAATATTTTATAATATTAATATATATATTTATAATATTAATATATATATTATAACTATATATATTATATTATAATTAATTATTATATAATATTATATAATATTAATATATATATATATATATAATTAATATTAATCATATATATTATATATATATTATATTATATATAGTGATTATTATTATGATAAATAATCCTATATCTTTTTTTTTCTTCACTCAGCACAACTGCCTCACTCTTTACACCGTAAGATTGGCAGGTGAAGGAGCTTATTGGCTTCTCAAGAATCGGAAAAGAGGATAAAGCCTCACCAACGCTAAACGGATGCTCACTGCGCACAAAAACTGAACTCGTCGAAAAAGAAAGCTTAGCATCCTAACCCGCTATCTTCACCCCCTACACTCGGCTAATCCGCGATTTGTTATTTATGTGAAAAGCTCAGTCTAAAAACTACTAAAATCTACTTCCTAAGCTTTCATTGTTTCGAAACAGGTACACCTCCTCGTAGTTTGACCTCTTATTCAATAACCTTTTCCTCTCTATATCTCTGTTTATAGGTTATAATTCAGTTTTGAAAAATAGATCAAGGTGTCTCTTTACTCTCTCCATCTGAGCCCAGGTGGGCTCACTTTTAACATAGAAACTCATAAAACAAATGCCTCACTCCATAAGATATAACTCCCTCTCCGTGCCATTCTCTCCTATCATGGCACCTTTATTTCTCGACCTCTGCCAATAACTCACATTTCTCCTCCTTCTCATGTCAATATATCATTGTTACACACCGACTCAATCCACACTGTTTATACTTCCTTCGAGATCTGCCAGATTTATCTCTCTCGCTAGATCGGTTCCCAACAGCATCTCAATCGCAGACATTTACTAAAAACGTTTAAGCTATATCACAATCCGTCTCATATTAACTCCCCGGATCAATGATTACATTACTATTTTCATTTCATCTATTATGTTGTGACAAACCATATTTTGCAACTTATGATTTTTCTAATTCTCATCAAAATATCTCCTCCTCTCTCTTCACCACACTCACAAACCTCTCTACATTTATACTCCTGTTTTTACAAATTGAAGTAAATTTAACTCAAATTCTTTTTCCGTAAGATAAAATAATAAAGGCTTCTTCTTCGTTAAGTACGTTTATGTACTTACTTAGTGAAATAATTGATTATACTATAATTACTATATATTACCAGACCATAGTCTCTATAATAACTTACACTAAATACAATAATACAATATCAGGATATACAACATACTCCTCATTGTAAGACTTAGCGCACTCAAGACTTTAGTCTACTCTTTTTCCATATATTCCCTATCCATATATACTAGATATTTTAAATTCTTATTGTCTTAACTCTAGCTCAATTATCTCCACCTCCTCTATTCCTTCCTGCCCTATTCTCTATCTCAACTTTCTCTTAAACTATCACTTCATCCTATTATTTGTCTATCATATTCCTGATTTCCGCTGTGCGTGCGGTCGCTAAAGGGCGGCGGTTTATTAATACTCTATATACTTATATAAATATTTAAATCTTCATTCCTCTTTGCATTATAAAAAAGTATCAACATATCTTAACATAACTTTCACTACTGAGGACTGTCTTCACTCTCATTCATAACCTTACTCTTATTTCTCTAACGTACTTATCTTTCTAACCCCTATTACTTTATTACCTATATACTATCTTATATATCTATTGCCTAAATCTCTCTACCTAAATTACCTCTCTAAAACTCTCTTCTCTTGAATACGCCACACAGATTAACCAAAAATCATCCGCATTTATATATCAAATAGGTATAGGGTCAACCCTCGCACTCATTTACTCCCATTTCTCAATTACATATTTAACACCTAACAAGACATCTCCATCTCGAATTCTTTCATAACTCACAATCCTCTTTTCTCTATTACTCTACATTTCTCTCTGAATTATACAACTTCACAGCGCTAGCATTCTATACATCCCACAAGCCCTTGCTGTGCTCGCATCCGGTAAGGTACGCTTTTAATCCTTAGATCCACAGCATATCACGCATATAACGAACCAAATATGCTATTCTTACACAGTTAATGCTTCACTATCTGTCATACATACTTTTGATTCGAATGTACCAAGATTGCGCATCAACCATAACGGTCCAACACGAATAGTGAATCAATAAAATAGTACATAGAACCATATAAAAGACGTTCCAGCCTTACCCTATTACACCGCTCTTATCATTTACGCCCCTGGTAAATCAATAAAACTTCTCACAATTTAATTTATTCTTCTTCTCCCTCATTTTCTCAATCATTTCTTTTCAAGTAAAATTATGATCCACACATCCTCTTCTACCACTTCACTAAACGCACTCCTTGTTCATTCATCCAATCAGGTCCCTCAATTCACTCGAGTGCACTCCTTTCGACCAAAATACCTTTTTTTATCTTACATATCTTCCCTACAACATCTCAATAATCTTATTTTTCAATCTCATTTTCTGGAAGTTGCTTTTTCTCCATTATTCTTTAAATTAGGGTACCTATTACTGCTCCCTTCCAATCCCTTGGAAACTATACCCTCATAAACGCCTTGTTATTACACAATTCCAAATCCAACTCCAACACCAATCTCGCCTCCGCTCTTGATCATTTCTCCCACGTAATTTCATCTATACCTGTCAGATTTTTATATATTTATTAATTCTATATATATTATATTATATATATATTATTATATTATATATTATATATATTATATATTATTATATATATATATATATACTAATATCTATATATATATATATTATATTATATAATATATATATAATATATATATATATATATATATATATACTATAAAAAACGGAAAATATTTTTACATCAAAACAATAAAATAAATATTTGAAAGTAAATGAAGTAAAAGATGAAACTCCAAAATCCGAGTGAATACGAAAATGGCGAAAGTAAAGGACGCATCTTGCCTGGATTTGAGAAAATACATCTTCATGTAACCATATAATGAATTTTAAAGGGATTTGTTTCAATATACGATAGCTGGTAGTTTATTTGCATACTTTAAGATGAATCTTGATATGGTTTAAATTTTTGGTATGATATATTTTATTCAATATACCTACATTATAAATTTATATATTGATTTTAAACATTTACTGCACTGGAACACTGATGATGTTTTCATTTAATGATATACTTAAAAATCATTTTTTATTTTTATTTTACATTTTCAACTTGATGGGACTTTAATGTTGAGCAGTTTCTGAAGCTTTAAAAAAATTATCTTACTGGGAATTGGTAACTAATTTTTTTACGTTATTGGGTAGTATCCTCTTTAAACTTAAATTTAATATATTTGACTGATGGGAATGTGACAATATATGATTGCTCAATGTTTTTTCGTACTCCTTTTGTTCATTTGATTCAATTATCCAACACCACCGTAGCAGTAACCATTGTAAGTAAAATTATCAAAGATGTACCACCGCAAATCGAACTGGTTTACAACACCATAATGTTTCAATAGTCTTCCTGTCGAAGTATGGCGTATACACATTTGACATATTCTTCCAAATCTCAAAATAGCCTTAAAAGGTTTTTCATTTTACAAACCAAAAATGGGAAAAATTATTCACATTGTTTGTTTACCTATCCACATTCTTAAACAAACACTAACAATTCCTTCAAAACATCAAAGATACGAATAGGAGCTAGCATCACACCGAGGTCCGATTCGATTTGAAAAACATGATTTGAGATTTAGAGAAAGCAACTGCGGTGGTGTTACGTTGAATTCACCAAGAATGATGCTTTCAGAGAAATGTGAGGAAAGAGAGATGTGTTTATTTGAGTCATTACTCAGAGTTAGGACATCAGCTTGGTTAAGAACAGATTACAGAAACAGATAAATTCTGGTAGATTGACAGGTTAGCTCTGAGTTTCGCTAGCTAGAGTCATTCGGAAAACTCCAACAAAGACATGGCGAACAGCATTTCATTGCACACATTTTCAAACGGCCATTTGGGAAAATTGAGGAAGAAAGGTAGAGTCAACACAGAATAGAGTTTGAAGTTCAAGCTTGTTCAAAACCTAAGTTTTTGCTTGAAGATAGAGATGAGTTTAGAGGGAGTGCTGTTCACAAATAAAAATTAGATTAAAACCGAGAAGTACAGAACGAAATTTATGACGATGGAGACGTCCTCCAACACCCGCGCCACTTCCTGACAGCACAACTCCAACACTGGCCGTCAATGGTCGTTAATGGTTGAAGGGTAGGAGGTTCAGGATATATTTTTTGAAGTGTCTTTATAGGCTTTTCTCGAGATTCATCGCGTGGCTGCCATTTAATACACCATTTTTTATTTTTTTAAAAGGTAAAGTTCTCGTGCATGTATCTTACTGTGGTTTGTGATAAAGAGAGACTTATCAGGTAAGAGAAGTGGATTTGAGCTCCAAATAATGAAACACCATTGCACTGAATGCCTTGAATGTACTCAGATCCATAATTGCCATGGTGGTAATCTCATCGCTTCGGGGAGCGCCATTCCGATACATTATATATATTATATAAATCACTATTATATATATATCTATCTATAGATATATATTATATATATATACATATACTATATATACTAATATATATAATATATATTATTATATTATTATTATATATATAGTAATATGATTAGATATTTTATATCATATATTATATATATATAAATTATTATATATATATGAATATATATATATATATATATACATTATATAATTATTATTTATCTATAATATATTGTTTAATATATATATATAATATATAACTTTATATATTAATATATATATATATATTATTACTATTATATTAATATTTATATAATATATATATAATATATACATTATAATATATATATATTATTATTATATATATTATATATATTATAATATAATATATAGGTTATTATATAATATATATATATATATATTCATATATATACTATATGATTTATATATTAGTTATATATTAGATAATATATATATATATATATATATTACATTATATTATATATATAATATATATATATAATATATATATATAAATATTATATATATTATTATATATTTATATTATTTTATTATTATACTTACTATTAATATATATATATAGATATAATATATATATAATATAGTTATATATATTATAGTTTTATTTCACTTTCATTAAAAAAAAAAAATATCTTTGTTTTCAATGAGATATGGATTTTTATTGAATTTTTTGTATTTTGGTTTATTTTTGTGAAATTAGAACTACTAATTGGGTGCATGTCATTTTATGTCAATTGATACTAAGTCGTAGGTCATTCTGACTATTTACCTGAAGCGGAGGAGATGTGGGTATCGCATTCTCCTGGACTCCAGTATAAATACGCTATATATAATATAGATATTTATATTATATATATATATAGTATGTATATAATATATATATCATTAAATTAGCTTAGCTTTAGGTTAGTTAGTGTAGAAAGTTAGTTTAATAAGGCAATTAATCTCATTAGTTATTCTCAACAATATCTTAAATCTATGTCGCTTATGCCACAACAACGTTCATATTTTAAACGTGCGCGTTACTCTATTGAAACAATAAACATAATTAACAATACGTATATTCCATAGTTTACATTTCCTCTCCAAATACAATTTTAAGCATGTGAATTTAAAAATTAGTATCTATATCGATATTATATTAATTACGAAATTTGCTGTTATAGATATAATCCTTCCATATATATATAGCTGCGATTTCCAGAAAGCCTGACGCAGACCTGGGGGGCACACAGGCGCCATGGCATCGTTGCCGCGCCCGATTGCGCACTATCTACGTCACTGTTAAGACTCACAGCTCAAGAGCCCGTGCTTAAATCCCGATTCGGAATAGTAACGGCTGGATGACTGTGGAAGGATACTTTGTTACCAACAAATTTCTTGCAAACAACATGTGTCGGAATGAACTTGACAAAAGCTTTTTACTATTTTAGTTAACTTTTATAAGGATACTAAATAATCGTATTATTTCACAAAATAAGATACATCAGAAGTATAAGGTATTGTTTACAATTGTCAGGTGATCCGACGGGCGCGCTCGTCCGTTTCCAGGTACTCAAATTTCCTGTTCTCTGATTGGTAATGTAATTTTTTCAACTCGAAGCGTTCGAGCGATTGTTAAACAAAATACAATCGTCGAAGCACTTATATATATATATATAATATATATATATTATATAATATATTATATACGTAATAAAATAGTAAATCATATATTTATATCATATATAGTTATATATATATATTTATATAATAATTTATATTACATAGATAGTATAATATCATATATATAAAGTAGTAAGTAGTACAGGATCCGCACAACTATTTCGATATATAATGAATAGGACTAATTAGGCTTATATGAGGGAATGACAGACACGACAGTCTGTCAATCGACAAACCGACAAACCGTAGTTTGTCTTGTTTGTCGTGTTTGTCTGTGTTGTCTGGTGATTTGTCTGTGTTTGTTTGTATTATTTATTATTACTCGGAAGAATATTATAATCACGATAGTGCATATTTCGACGGGTGTCTTGACTCTGACTCCGATCCGATCCGACTCCAGCCCCGCATTCACGCCGCATTCGCCCCGCACCGTCTCCGCACCGCACCGCACCTGCCGTAGCTCGTCATTTCCGACTCATCTCTGGAGTCTTTATTATTATTCAATATTATTATTATTCTTTTATTATTATTATTCATGATTATATTTATTATTATTTATTATTAGATATTATATCATTATTATTTTATTAATCTTATTATTCTTTTTTATATTATTTATTTATATTTTAATTATTTTAATTATATTATTATTATTATTAACTATTATTATTATTTATTTCCACCGCTGGTTCTCTTCTGTCGCAACTCCATGTTTCTAGAGAGTTCGTGATATATCTACATTGTGTTAGTATAGAACAGTCCGTATAAACAATGTTGTGTTCTTAATTAAGGGTTATCGGGGTCGTAGAGAATTCGAATATGCTGGTTATAAGGCCGTATAGGGTGTCTAGGATCCCCCAGAAGGGATCCAACCCCAAACATTAAATATTGATTGTTAAGTAAAGCTGAAACTTGTATACAACCTTTTTAGGTTGTACTCATTAGTGTCATACGGTGGTAAATTGACGATTACCCAAATTCGGGGACCAGAGCCCTCAAATCTGCATATACCATAAGAATGAAGATGAACACTCGGTATCTACCTTCTAGACGGATGATATCTTAGAGACCCGGTTGCTTAAATGGACTGTGGGATTGCCCAGACGGGGTACTCACCCCAAAATTAAATATTGACAATAGACCAACGAAACCATTGATTAATACAGCTTTTACGGTTGATTTCTTAGATGCTCCGGGTGGCGCGACTTTCACTTCGCAACCCTTGCTATAAATGACCATCTTGGACAATTCGGGGACTGGCCCCAAATCTGAAATATGACCTAGAACGATGAAACTCGGTATCATAACACCTACCATATTAGTATCAACATTCACTATATGGGTTAAAGCCCGTACAAGCGAAAGGGGGGTCTCCGGGACCCCAACCCTGAAATAATAAAATTTCTTATGCTTTTTATGTTTAGAACTTTCATAGTTACGGTTTTACATACCCTAAAGCATAAATCAGTAAATCAAGCACCCCAACCCTCCCTCACTGCCAGTTGTGATTCTATTGATCAGATCTTATCTATTATTATTGATCTTATTGTTAAGGTCAATTTTTTACCTAAAATTGTCATGTTTTACATACCCTAAATCAGTACATCAGTAAATCAAACACCATCCACTCTCCTGACCAGTTGTGATCTATTGATCTATTGATCTATGATCTATTGATCTATTTTGATAACAGCTGACATTTACTAAATATGTCATGTTTTACATACCCTAAATCAGAAATCAGTAATCAAGCCAACCAACTCACCTCCTGTCAATTCTATGATCTCTTGAATCTATTTGATCTATGATCTATGATCTATTGATCTAATGATTAAGTCAAATTTTTACTTAAACATTAGTAGTTTTACATACACCTAAGCAGTAATCCTAATCAAACCACTATCCAAGCCTCCCTCCTGACCATCTGGTCTTAATTATCTATTCCCCTCCCACCCTTAATTGATCTATTGATCTATTGTTATTAATTTTTACTAAATTTTTTGTTTTTTTCAATTTGGTTTTACTACCCTAAATCAGTATCAGTAAATCAACCACCCCACCTACCCTCCTGCAATCATTAATCTAGTTTGATCTATTGATTCTCTGAATCATTATCTTATGATCTATTGATTTAGAGTCAATTTTTACTTAACAATTGTTAACGTTTTACATACCTAGCAGTATAACACTAAATCAAACACTATTAAACCTCCATCGACATCTGTACTATTTGATCTAATGAACTAATTGATATTCAATTCACATTTCGGGTGGCATTTTGGATAAAACTGAATAAAAATCAAGTTTTATACAAAGATCAACAATCATATGCATGAGCGTAACAAGTTTGCACACTCTAATAAGCTAACATGGCTAACATGAACTATTGAAAAATAATGACAAGGACAAACCATATCACACCTTATTAAACCCGAAAAACTGTATAAACATAACAAGTTCCACCACTTAACTCAGTAAATAACTGAACATAAAACCAAAAAAGTAACTCTATTTCACACTTTGCAAACATATCTTAACATACGTGTTAATTACCGACTAACATGGTAATAATAACTAAATTTATCAACACAGTGTTAATATATACTGATCAACGAATATACCTACTAACTAGATAGTTTCCTCACACAATAAAGATAACATGGACTGTTTAACACTGACTAAGAAATATGTCAAAAACCTATAACCTAAAGATAAACTAGTTCACATTAACAAATTCACACTTAACAAGTAAATAGTAACTACCATGGTATGCAAAACGTAACCTAATCTTACTTTTTCAGCTATATCTCTACATAACGAGTTAATTTACACTAAACACTAAATTAGCAAAAGTATCATAAACCTGTCGATTGATCTAACTGATACAAAACATATGCTACTAACAATGTTTTTCCCATTTAATAAAAGCTAACATGGCATATATGAACTAGGAAAATAATGTACAACGACAACCAACAAAACGTACACCACAATTAACTGTTAAAACAATTAACAAGTTCCAGATAGCAGCGGTGAAGTAACAACTTTACATACAAAAGCGTAACCAGACTTTATACTTCAACATATCTACTAACATATTAACGGTATCTTACAATACACACGTAACCATTTATCAAAAAATGGTTCATACCATACCTAACCCCTCATAATACCTAACGAGATTAATACGAATAAAGTAAAGTTTCTAGCTTATCTCTTTTAGACTCCGCCTTCCATTTCAGAACAATACAAATCTAAACATGAAAAAATGACTTTCTTATGCTTTAACCATCTGCATAAAGTGATGCAATACTTTATTATATTTACCCTTGAGATATACTAGCGAAGTGTAGCAGTCGCATCGTTTACGTATTTAATATAAATGACACTTCTTGGGAATAACAAAACTCCGCGTGAGATTTGAAATATAAGGTAAGTGCGCAGATGTCATCTGATCAATATAGAGTAAAAACTTATCCTACTGAAGAAAATAGTGTATAAACACCCTTTAAATGTAATGAGATTCTTTCTTCACCATCAGAAGAATAACAAGAAACGACGTACGAATGAACCTAATCAGTTCAAAGGGTATATTTTCTCGTCGAACACACAACAAACGAGACAACAATAACTGTACAAAGATTAATCTTAATAACTAACAAACGAAATATAGCTAACGAACTTGTTTCTATAAATAAAGCTAACATCGCATTACCAGACTAAGAAATAGCACAACGACGTTCGTAAACACAACTAAGCACGAATTAAACTGTTAAGTTAATTGTGGTTTCCACACTGTAAACAACCATAGAAGAATCCGACATTGCATCGAACGTAAATATTCCCTTCGTTTGAAGAAAGCTTATCTCTAAACTCATTAGACGTTAATTTATACTATTGAACAGTAATTTCAAGAATTTATTAACCTTGTTTGATTACATACAGAGCAGCGAAAGTTGCTAACGTAACAAAGTTTCCACATTAATAAAGCTACATAACATAACCTGCTAAGAAAATATTGTACAGCGACAAACCTAACACTTCTTCCTGCGAATAAACCACTAACATACCAAAACTTCTGCAATACAGCAATAACACCTTAACACATCGAGAAACGTAACCTAGTCCACACCTTTCAAGCATCATCTCTAACATATCAATGCTAGATTTTCCATTAACATCGTAATATTACATTAACATCAGCATAACCCTGTCAATCATCATACTGACAAGAATATATGCTGCTAAACAGATGTTTTACATTCAACTTCGTAACATTTACAAAATTCATTCAAACCTCGACTAATTCATAATCCCCAGACTAATTGCAGATAAACAAGTTTTAATTATCCGTAAAGAGAATAACAAAATTATTATTCC
This sequence comes from Trachelipus rathkii, assembly GCA_015478945.1. Taxonomy (NCBI): domain Eukaryota; kingdom Metazoa; phylum Arthropoda; class Malacostraca; order Isopoda; family Trachelipodidae; genus Trachelipus; species Trachelipus rathkii. The sequence goes on along the minus strand of JABUQX010024700.1, from coordinate 54,571 downwards.
TTAAAAATAAAATTAGGTCTTAGAATAAGTTATCAGTAAATAGCAATAAGTTGCTGCCATAAAGATCGCATATCAGTAAATCAGTAATCAACCCACCCATCCAAGCCAAATCAAGCCACGTTAGCTTATTAGGCATTATTCAGTCTATTTCAAAGTATCATTTTGGAAACTAACATAAAATATCGGAATTAAGAGCAAAACCGACTAGAATAGATTTCTGACCCAGTGCTGAAGCATCAGAAAGCTAAAATCATAAACGGAGATATCCATTATGTACAAGGCAAAGCTACATACTCGCGTTTGATATCGCTAACATCGAAAATTCACCTAATGATCAAGGTAAAGTAGCTAACGGTCATACAATACCGATATGTCCACTTTCGACATATTAGCACAGGTTAAGCAGTATTATCTTAAAAAATCTTAACAAAGTGACAATCTATCAAGATGGCACCATCTTTGAACATGAATGACACTATCTTCATTAAAGTGTCACTCTCTTCGAGTATAACATCATTTGACCTATGAATAAACGTAGACATAAGCAAAGTTCTAGGGCAAACCTAAGTTAACGCAACCTAACTAACATAGTATAACGGTACTAAAACTCATCGTCAGTTAACACAGTAATATCTACAAAAACTCATCATTTCTCAACCAATCATGTTATATCCACTTGTCTAGTAGATTCATCACGTATTCTAACTTCGAATAAACATTTCATAACCAAGAGCTATCTAAAGCAAACACATTACCTTCCAGAGAGGAAAACCAGGGATGCGCCATGAAAGGTTGAATACCTGCGAGGGGGTCACCCCGAAGGGTGTAAGCGGGCTTTTGCCTCAGGCCGAAGCTGAGCCTTACCCTCCTTCGGTAGGGTAAGCCGCTTATACACCTTCGGAAGTGATGCCCCTCGCAGGCAACCCTTGCAAGAGCGCATCCCCTGGGTTTTCTCTCAGGTGAAGTGTTGCTTTAGATACTCTTGGTTAATGAAAACTGATTATTCGTAATTTCTGCTACGTTTTAAATATTACTATGCAATGCAAAAAAATAACATTGATTTGTTAGAGATATGATTTTTGTAAGATATTACTGTGTTCATGACGATGATGTGTTAGAAACGTAGCCTAGGTTAAGTTTATTGTTGAATATGTCTTAGGTCTTGCCTAGACTTTTGCTAATTGTCTACGTTTATTATAGCGTCATTATGTTTATACTCGAACGAGTGACACTTTGCATGAGGTGTGCCAAATTCATAGTCAGATGGTGGATTCTTGAAATTGGTCCACTTTTTAAGGATTTGGTTAGATAAACGGCTTACCTGGTGCTACATATGCTCGAAAAGTCGGAAACAGTATCGAGTATTGGTATACCTCGTAGCTACTTTACGACCTTGATCAGTAGGGAATTTTAAAGATTAGCTGATTATTCATACGCGAGGTATGTTAGGTGCCTTTGTACATTATATTCCTAGTCGGGGTTATGATTTGTTAGCTTTATTGGTGCTAAAACTTTGTGGTTAAGCATATATCGTATGTTAGTATATCAAAGAACATATTTTCTATGTTAGTTGTCAATGATTACTTGAAATATGACTTGAATCAATGCATCAATAGATCAATAGGGGTGGGGAGGGTAGGGTGTGAGGTTTGATTTACTGAATTTATGATTATGCTCTAAAATCAGTAATTTTCGTTTCTGTGTATTTACTCAAGAACCTTATTTTTTTATTATGTTAGGATAATTTTTGTTATTTTGTTATGTTTGGTAAGAACTTTGTATGTTTGCATTATTCCGCTGGGATTCTCCTTGATTCTTTAGACGAGGTTTGATGATTTTTGTTAAATGTTACGAAGTTGATGTCAACATCTGTTACGTCAAGGCATTATAATTCTTTCAGATTATATGATTACATGTTTTGCTAATTTTGTGAATATTACGATGTTATGTAAAATTAACATTAATATGTCCAAAAGTGCTTGAAAAGTGTGAGCTAGGTACGTATTGCTCGATGTTTTAGGTACTTTTTGCTTTATGTGCAGAAGTTGTTAATGTTAGGGTTATTCGCGCACGTAAGGGTGTTCGGTTGTCCTGTAACATCATATCTTAGTCAGTCTATGTTTATTGAGCTTTATTAATGTGGAACCTTTGTTAGTTAGCATACTTTCGCTGCTCTTGATGATAAATTAACAGTTATAATAATTCTTGTTAAATTACTGTGTCATGAAATAAGTTAATATGTTAGAGATAGTTAGAGATAGTTAGATTTACGTTTTGTATGCCATGTCAGTTACTTTACAGGTGTTAAGTGTGGCACTTGTTAACGTTAACAGTTTATTTGTGCTTAATGTTGTTAGATCGTCGTTGGCATTATCATTTTTCTTAAGTTCTCGGGTATGCTATGTTAGCTTTATTAATGTAAAACAATGTATACGTAGCATTATATTCGTGGTTAGTATCTTAAAGAACTATTCTTACTTGTACTATGTTTGTTGTTGTTGTGTTGTTGTCTAACGAGAATATACCCATTTGAATGGATATGGTTCATTCGTACTTCGGAATTCTTGTTTACTTTCTTCTGCTTGGTTGAGAAAAGAATCTCATTACAGTTTAAGGATGTTTATACTATATTCTTCCAGTAGGTAGTTTTTCAAGTGTTGATCAGATGACATTCTCCCCGCATCCGTCTACGCTTGTGTTGATATCTTCACGAGGAGTTTCGTTATTTCCCCACGAATGTAAGTTCTTATTAAATTCGTAACCGAAGCGACTGCTACATTGCCTGAGTATATCTCCAGAGGGTCATATACAGTAAAAGTATGCATTACTTATGGCAGATGGTTAAAGCATAACTATTTTTCATGTCTTAGATTGGGTATGTTCTGAAGAGCGAGTCTAAAAAGTAGATAAGCCTAAAACTTACTTTTCGTCTTACTCGTTAGGTATTATGAGTTAGTTGTTATGACACATTTTTTGATACATGTTACTGTGTATGTAACATTAACGTTAATATGTTAGAGTATGTTAGAGAAATGTGAATAGGTTACTTTTTGCATGTAATGTTAGTTACTTTTACTTAGCTGCTGGAACTTTGTTAATGTTAATAGCTTATTGTGTGTAGTTGTGTTTAGGTTTTCTTGTACATATTTTCCTATATATCATTATGTGCCTGTTAGCTTTATTATGTGAAAATGTTATGTTAGCTAATTTTGTCTGTATGATAATCGGACAGGTTATGATACATTTTTTGATATTAGTGTTAGTGTAAATTAACATCGTCAGTTAGAGATTGCTTGAAAAAGTAAGATTAGTTTACGTTGCGCTACATGTTAGTTACTTTACTGGTGTTAGTGTGGAACTTGTTAAGGTTAACAGTTTATTCGGTCTTAATGTGCTAATTATTTTGCTACATTATTTTCTAGTTCATGGACATCATGTAGTTTATTGATGTGGCAAACCTTATTATGTTAGGTATATTCGTGTCAGTCTGAAAGTAACCTACTGTTGTGAATAAATTTTAGTAATTATTGCCATCTACGTAAACTTACATCGTTAGTTAGAAGATATGTTGACAAATGTGAATAAGTATGTTCTTTGGTTGTTTATGTTAGTTCTTTACTGATGTTAAGTGTGAACTTTGTTAATTTAAACAGTTTATTCGTGTTATAAGGTTGATTAGGTTTGTCTTGACACATTATTTTTCATAGGCATGGTTACGCCGGTAGCTTTCATGATTGAAAACTTGTTAGTGAGATATATTGTTTGACTTTGTATAAGAACTTGATTTTATGTTCTGTTTATCCAAAATGACACTCGAATTGTGACTTGAATCAATAGTATCATAGATCCATAGATCACAGATGGTCAGGTGAGGTTGGATGGTTTGATTTAGGATTTACAGCTTTAGGGTCATTAAATATGCATTTTAGTAAAAATTTGTCTTAAATCAATAGATCAATAGATCACCTACATCAATAGATCAAAGATAATAGATTCAATAGAATCAATAGATCATTTGTCAGTCAGGTAGGTGGGTGCTTTATTACTGATTATGATCTAGTATGTAAAACACTGAAATTTTAGTACAATTTGGACCTTAATCAATGATCAATAGATCACAATAATCAATAGATCACAGAGTGTCGAGTGGGTTGGATGTGGTTTGATTTAGTGATTTACTGCTTCAGGGGTATGTAAAAGTTACAATTTTAGTAAAATTTGACTTAAATCAATAGATCAACTAGATATGATCAATAGATCATGTTGGACAGGAGTGTAGGTTGGTTGGTTTGATTTTTTGATTTACTGATTATAGGTATGTAAACATGCAATTTTTTTTAAAAATTTTGAATCAATAGATCAGAGATCAATAGATAATAGATCATAGATAATAGATAAGTGATAAGTGATAAGCATTGTGGTTGATTACTGATTTAGCTGATTAGGGTATGTAAAATGACCAATTTGAGTAAAAACTTTGACTTATTCAAAGCATAGATATAGATCAATAGTTCAATAGATCAATAGATCCACAGATAAGGTGAGCAGGGGGCTGGGTGGCTTTGATTACTGAATTACTGCTTTAGACTATGTAAAAAAACGTAAATTTTTGGAATGTATAACTGAAAAGAATAGAATTTATATATTTAGTTTGGGCTGGAGACCCCCCTTTAGCTGTGTACGGCTAATTTACCCATATATTGATGTGAGCAGTACCTTATATTGGTAGCGTGTATTAGGTTTATCGTTCCTAGGTCAAAGTTCAGATTTTGGGCGGTCCGATTTGGCAGATTCGGTCATTTTACCCCGGATAAATCTAGATACAACCTAAAAGGCTGTATATCAAGTTCGTTGTCTATGTCAATATTTCAGATTTTTGGGCCGGTCCCCGAATCAGTCATTTTACTCCCCGGGTCATCTAAGATACACTCTCAGAAGTTGTATACCGAGTTTCATCTATTTCTAATGTCCAATATTTCAGTTTGATGGGAGCTTGGTCACGAATTTGGTCAATCGTCATATATACACCGTTATACAACTAGATACAACCTACACAAGGTTGTATATCAGTTTCGCTTACTACACTCAAATATTTAATGTTTGGGGTGATCCCTCTGTGGGGATCCATAGACACCTAACGTCTGGATACCAGCATATTCGAGAACTCTACGCCCCTAAACCTTATAAGACAACCAACATTGTTGTTAAATACGACTGTTTTATTACCTAACCCATGTAGATATATATCGAACTCGAAACCGGATGCGAGAGAGATCTATGTGGAATAATAATAACAATAAATAATATATAATAATATAATAATATAATAATTAATAATATATTAAAATAATAATAATAATAATAATAATAATATATTAACTCCAGGAGTTGAGTCGGATCGACGCGCTACGGACGTGCGGTGCGGTGCGAGCGTTGCGGTTGCTAAGTGCGCGCGAAGCGGGGCTGGAAGTCGAGCGAAGTTCGGAATCAGAGCACAAGACACTCGAATTAATATCACTCCTGATCATATTTCTTCGACAATAATAATAAATATACAAAACGTAATCGCGCGCACAAACACAGACAAACACAGACAACACAGCCAAACACAGACAACCGAAAACCTTCGATTTGTCTGTTTGTCGGATTGATAGACTGTCCGTCTATCAATCCCCACTAACTAGTATATCTCTATGATTCATATCGAAAAGCGTCGCTCGCGCGGAAGTTGGCCGGAATACTACTTATTTGTTATATTATATATATATAATATATTATATATATATATATATATTATATGTTATATCTAGTATATATATTATATATATATATTTGATATATATTATATATATTATTATTATACTATATATATATATGTATTATATATATAATAATATATATAAATATATATTTATTATATATATTATTATATGATATATATATATATATACATATATATATATAATATATTATTATAGATATGATAAATACATATATATATATATAATATACTATATAGTAATATATAATATATAATATATATATATTTTATATAATAATATATAAAATATAAAATTTTTTTAACATATATATATATATATTATATTTAATATTAATATAATATATATATATATATATATATATATATATATATACGTATAGTAATATATATTATATGTGTGTATAATAATACTATATATATATATATATATATTATATTATTATATATATATATATATATATATTATATATCATATATATAGTATATATATATATATTTATATATATATTTATTATATAATAAAATCAATATATATATAAGACATAAAATATAATATAAAATAGAATTAAATATAAATTTATATAATATAACTATAATATAATAAATATAAATATATATATACAATATATGTTTACAATTATAGTTTGCTTGTATTTGTAAAAAGACTAAATAATCGTAATTTCAATATTAAATAATTTTTGTATATATTTATATTGATATATAATATAATATAATATATTACTATATTCCCATTGTTAAAGGAAAGAGCAAACAAACAAACACAGACTAAACACAACACACACAGACCAAACACACAAAACCACAGACAACCTTCGTTTTGTCTGTTGTCGGATGATAGACCTGTCGCGTCATCAATCGTCACTCAACCCGTTATATTATCTATTCATCTATCGCAAGGGTATGTCGCCGCGGAAGTTGGCCGGAAACTATTATAAATATATTATAATAACATATTATATTATATTATATATTATTATATATATATTATAATAATATGAATTTATTATATATATTGTATATATATATGTTATAGATATAATTATAATAATATCTAATTAACCTTTAAGATATATATATATATATATATTATATTATATATATATATTATATTTATATTATATATTATATAATAATTTATATATTCTATATTATATATTATATATATCTTAATATATTAATATATATATTATTTTTTTTTTTTTTTGTATATAATTATATATATATATTATATATATTATATATATTAGTAATATATATATGTGTGTTGTTATATATATATATAGTAGATAATATATAATATTATATAATATATATATATAAATTTATATATATATATATTTGTATAATATTATATAAATTATATAATAAATAAAAAAATAAATATAAAATGATACTAAATATAAATATAAATATAAATATAACTATCAATATAAATATAAAGAGTAATAGAAAAAATATAAATCTAAATAATATATATATACTATATATAATATATATATATTATATAAATTATATATATATATATATATATATATATATATATTATATATTATATATTTATATATACGTATATTTATATTCCATGTTAAGGAAGAGCATTTCATACGATGTCAAGATAAGGTGATATTACCAAGTATAGTGAGACCAATACTGATGTCATGGGCATGAAGCATGGGCTCTTAACACGGGCACAAGAGCAAGTGGAGCGTGTCGAGATGCGCGTGTGCGATATCAGAGATGCCAAGAAGAGGAAAGGAGGAGAAAATTGAGAATTGAGGATTTAGCGTCGAGAAGCTGGTGGAGCTTGTCGGAGAGGGGAAGCTGCTGGTAGACATGTATAGGATGGTAGGACAGAGCCACAGAAGATAATCTTAGAATGGATACGAGAGAAAGAAGTTCGGAGACCTAAAGTTAGGATGGAGCGACAAGAACGTCGAAAGCCGGCGATGTGAAGAAGGAAGGAGCCGTCCAAGGATGTGGAGGCGTCTTTTAGATGTGAATGACAGACATTCTTGGAAGAGGCTTTCTGGAAGAAAAACTGACAGATGCATTGGCATCCAGGAAATTGGTGAGAAAATATAGCTATTTAGGTTTAGTGTATATATTTATATAAGTTAAAGGTCGCTATATTGCACACTTACCCTGCTGATCTTATTATTATCGTCTATATACACTTATACTCTCAATTTTTGAGTCTGCTTATATTTAATCCCTAACTCCTTAAATATATCTATATGTAGATATGTATTACATATCATAAGGATAAACACCGTACATAGACTATAGTAGAACCAGAATAACTATATACTACTCTAATACAATACTTATACAAAACTAATACCCATAAAACCCCTAAACCTAAACCGCACTAATCCACTATCAAACCTATCATATTATCCCCCCGACCAACACTCCAATATTATATTATATAATATATATTATATATAATATAATTTATATATATATATATTATATTATATACTATATATATAAATATATATTAGGTAGTCCCGAAGCACATGCCTGGTACTGAAAACGTTATAAGCTACAGCTACAAGAGACTAAATATCTTTTACTTAATCAGGAGAGATTACTTACCACTGAAATAACAAACAAAATAAACGCTTTTTAAATTTCACGTGTTAAAAAGTGGGAAAACTTGTTAATAATTACCGATTTTTTCAGAATACGATAAGAAGTTCGAGTACTAGAGGAATTTACGTGCTGGTGGTCTTGTAATGAATGATGAATTTTTTTTCTTTCTTTAACTAAATATTTCCACGGGTAAACAACAAGATGGACAGAGTCGGGGTTCTCGGCTTCCGGGGACGACGGGGGGACGTCATCCCCCATTGTCTCCCGGGTCGAACCCCTTAAAGGGAAATAAAAGAGAACAATTAACATTTTCTCCAGAGCAAGATAAAAAAAAACTATTTTGTAACTCTTGCTCTCGTATTACTGCAGGATGAAAGGTTAATAAGGCGTACGCTTGGCAGACCTAAGATTATACTAATATTTACAGTGATTATACCACATATTAGAATAAAATAAAAAAAATTTTAAATTCATCTATGAAATTACTTGCTGAAATCAAAAATGTTATTTATTTTCCTGTAATGTTTAGTTTTAAATTTGCTGCCTTTTGGCCGAGCGCATATTATAGTATACATTATATATTATATATATATATTATCATTTTATATTATATTATATATATAATATATATATTTTATTTATATATATACTTATATATTATATATATATATATATATTTTCTCCTATAGTATTACTATGTGTATAGAGATGTCCTACATATGTGCTACTCCCGTTTACTACCAGGAGATAATTTCATTTTAAACCATGAAATTGTCTTTGAGGGTTGGTGTACCTCCGAGTTTTAGGTGCCGATAGGAATTGGTACCCTAAGTGGGTGCTGCCCCCTTAGCGGCAAGGTCAAATTGTGTCAATTTGATCCCACATATAATTACACTATGTATAACTATGTTGATCCTTTCTCTTTTCGATTCTGCGTATATATATCTACCCGGTAGGTAGAGAGCGAGTTTCGAACGAATGCGGCTGGCGATGGACAGACGCGACGGTGTTATTATTATTTTATTATTATTATTATTATTATTATTATTATTATTATTATTATTATTATTATTATTATTATTATTATTATTATTATTATTATTATATTATTCTTCTTCTTATTTATCATTTATTATTAATTTTATATTATTATTATTATTTATTATTATATTATTTATATTATTATTATTATTTTATTTCTTATTATTATATATTATGATGTATTATTTTTATTATTATTATATTATTATTATTATATCATTATTATTATTATTATTATATTATTATTATTATTATTATTTATATTATTATTATTATATTTTATTCATAATTAATATATTATACCCTGGTTAGGCTTATCGTATCGATCTACAAATTTTAGATGTGAGCTATGGTAATTGTATCTCTCGTAGACGCGATTACGCCCGTGCCCCCCTAAAAAATCGAAAGTATTTCGTAGAAGGCTGAAATTGTGAGAGCGCTTCCTGGTCGGATCTGAAAAGAGTCGGGTCGGATCAGAGGGTTGCAATCGCACGGCTGGCTTCGGTGCGGTACTGGAGTTAGAATATTTTGTGAATCATACAATATTTAGTATCATTTTTAGTTATATCTCATAGGACCGTAGAATCGATATTGAAAGTTTCAAGATCGTGGAGGTGTGTCTGCGGGCCTCCCCAGAGGGTTTCCCCGTAGACATGGATGAAAGCATAAGCAGAAGTGGAGAGAAGGAGTCAGATTCAGGGTCAGAGAATGAAGAGTCGGCGAGGAAGGGTCTGAGACAGGAGTCGGAGTAGTACCACACGTGCTGGAGCGGCGGATGGGTGCTGAGTTAATAGACATTCGTATACCACACTAAGTGTTGGTGTCTTGTATGTTATCGGTTCTGAGATTTCGAAATGAAATTGGATTTCAACCTCGAGAAAAAAGGTAAAAAAAGTTTCCTATATTCTTTTATGTTTATAATACAACTTTACTTTGTTTAGATACCCAAGCAGTATCAAACTGCACCTCCTTCAACCCTTCCGTCATCTAATTATCTATTGATCTATTGATCTAATTTTAAATTCGTCAGTATTTTTCAGTGTCTGTCTTACACTACCCTAAAGCAGTAAATCAGAACATCATAAATCAAATAAATGCCCTCCCACACACTCTTTCGTTATCTCTTGATCTAAATTATCTATTTGTTCTATAATGTCAACAACACAACTAAAACATCTCAACCGAATAACGGTTTAACATTACAAAGTTCAACTTAAACGTACAGTAACTACATTGCGAACAACAACAGATAACCTTATTCACACTTTGCACATATCTTATTCTATCATATAGTCTTCAAGTCATACTTCTACTAAAACTGTCACGTTTCTACCCCAAAGCAGTTAAATTCAGTAACTAGTAAATCAAACCACCTTCAGCCACTTCCATGTCCCTCCAGTATCTAATTGATCTTTTGATTTCAGTCTATTTATCTTACTTAAAATTGACTGTTTTTACCTACACGAAATCAGTATTAAACCACCCAATAATCTATAAACCTTATTTCATTGATTCTAGTGATCTAGTTGATCTAGTGATCTGTGATCTATATTTCAAGTCATATTTTATAGTAAATGGTTCATGTTTTACTACCCTATCAGTAATCACCACCATAACACACCTTCCCACCTCATCAATGATCTACTTGATCTATTATCTATTATCTATTGTCTATTATTAATATACTTCATACTTTTTTAGTAATGTCAAGTTTACATACCCCTTAAAGCAGTAAATCAGTAATTAAAACCACCCGTCCCACCCTCCTACCCTCCATGATCTATCGATCTATTGATCTATTGATTTAAATCACATTTCGAGTATCTTTTGGATAAACATAAAACCAAGTTCTTTATACACTAACCAACGAATATGTGCTACGGAACAATGTTTTCACATAATAAAGCTACATGCATCTCATGTCAAGATATCATGTTCACAACTAAAAAACAATAACGACATCTCAACCCGAATAAAACGGGTAAATTAAAAGCTCACACACTTAACAACAGTAATAACATAAATAATAATAAACCGTAACCTATTCACACTTTGTAAACATATCTCTAAAAATATCAGTTAATTTTACATATTTGGTAATATCAAGAAAAGTTTACCATAAACCGTTACCTAAGTTGAGTACGTAATACATTAACGGAGTAAAATTACAACTAGTAGAGTCTTTCATCTGTAAGCTAACTATGAACAAACATACTTAGCACATTAAACAACCAAGGACACATAACAGCTATCATTAACAACATTAAACTATTGATCTATTATTCACTCGCATTTTGCAGTTCATTTAGGTTAGCCCATTAATTTGACTGGCATTTGTGATCCTAACTACTAACTGCTAACAAAGGTTTTCCATAAATAAGCTAACATAAGACATTACATATAAGAAATCATAATGATTCCGACAAACCTAAACAATTACGATGGAATTAACTGCTTAACATTAGCAACTCCTTGCAACGGTAACAAGAATCAAAGTAGCGTAACAAAACGTAACCTATTCTATTTGCAAGCATATCTTCTACATATCAAGTTAATTTTTCCTTGACTCACAGTTAATATTTAACAATTTAATCATACCCTTGTCATTCATTCAGCCAACGATTAATGCAACATAACAAGTTTTATCCAAACATAACAAAAATTAATTCTTTGAATAAAATATCTTATTAAGAAAGGTAAGATAGACTTTACCTCCCTAGAAGCCAATAAATCAGTAAATCGTAAATCAAACCACAACCCCTCCACTTCCACCCTCCCAGCACCCTCCTGCCCATTTTATCTATTGATCTATTGTTCAGTCGCATTTCGGTTTTCATTCGGAATAACTAGCCAAAAATGAGTTCTTTTATATACTAACCAGCGAATATAGCTTAACATTACAATGTTTCCACAAAGCTAGATAAGCATTCCTAACTAAGAATAATGTACAACGACACACCTAACACACTAGTCACAATACTGTACATTAACAAAGTTTCCCATACTTCAAACACAGTAAATAACCATTGCACAACAAACGTACCTATTCATACTTTTTCAGCCATATCTCTAACATATTAAGTAATTTACATTGACCTGTTTAATATTTAACAAAGAATTTATTCATAACTATGTCTTAATATCTAACAGTACCAACGAGCATAATTCAAACATAACAAAAAGTTTATACCAACCATCACATAAAAGTAATGCTACAACGCAAACCTAACAAACTTGAACTGAAATTGCTACATTGAAAAATTTTACTAAAAGAATATGACAATCACTAGATCAATAGATCAATAGTCAATAGATCATGAGCAGTTTGGTATGTTGGTTTGATTTACTGATTGTGCATTGTACCCCATCGACAATCTTAGTAAGAACTCATGACCTGTTAAATAGAGGATTAGTCACATAGTCATAGACTCAATAATCAATGGCTTGGAAAGGCTGTAGTTGGTGTTTCAGATTACTATTTGATGAATAGGTAGGAAACATGACAACTTTATGAAATATATTTGAATCAGTAGATCAATAGTCAAATAGATCAATAGATCACGCATGGACAGAGAGCGGTGCTGATTGTGGTTTATGTTTACTGATTACTGCTATGGTTGTAAAACGTGACAGTTTTAGTTAAAAAAATATGGACTTGAATTCAATAGATCAATTATCATATTTAGATCATAGGATCACCTCTTCAATTGGAGACGCATTCCTTACTTCTTACTGCAGAGGGACTCAACATTTCAGTATTACATTAGACAGAGAAATAAGAGTCGAGAATACAACTATTGAAAGAAATATGCCTGTTCTTCAAGATGGCAATGATTCACAAGATTTATGATTTTACCTGCTTGTAGGTATGGTAAAAACGTTAACTTTGTAAGTTGTTAACATAAAAGAATAGAAAAAATTTTTTTCCTGATGTTCTGAACCATCATATCGAAATCTACAGACCCGCATAACCATATATAGGACAGCCAAATCAGTTGTTACGGGAATGTTATTAACTCAGCACCGCACCGCCTCCAGCACCGGTTTGTATCGAGTTCTCCCTCTACGTCACATCACTCTTCTCCAACACTTTCCTATCTTGACTCCGAATCTCCTCTTTTCTCCACTCTCTTTATGAATTTCATCCATTCAGGCACACCCTTACATCTTGAACCTTCATATTCAATCTACTGGTCCGAATTGACATTTATAGATACAAATATTGATAATTATTATACAAAAAAATTTTTAACCAGCCCGCACCGGACCGACCGGTCCGATGCCAACTCTCGGATTCGAGCCAGAAACATCAAGAAAGTCGGACTCAAAATCTCTCCAAATTTCATCTTCTACGCAATTTCGATTTTTAGTTCTGGCATGATAACAACACTCCACGACCGAGGACACGGTGACCGGGCATTGTTTGACGATTCGGTCTGTACGCAGCACACGATTGCACGTGGCATCCAACGATTACAGGAACCCGACACACGATCGCCAGGCGATACAGGCTGGCAGGGCCACGACACCGTGGAAGACCGATTTTTACATCTCGCATTACGAGAGCGCCACACAAACGGCACGACACTGCGATTACACTGAAAATTATAATAAGTACATGATTAATGAAACTAAATCACTATAAATAACTATAATATGTTTGTTTTGAATGCAAAATTCTATCGAAATCTGCATCTTTATTCACAGTTATAGTACTGGTTCGATCGCAATCTCTCTCACGTGCACAAGTATGAATTAATCTTTATATATAATATATATAAATTATATATATATTATATAGTAGTAGTAGATATATATATAATAGTATATATATCATAATATAATATATATAATATATATTATATATATATTAATATATACTATATCTATATGCACATCCGTAGGAGGCTTAACATCGCTCTACGAGTGCGGCAGCAACGTCGCGATGCTTCAGCTACTCACAGGCATATATCACATATCAGTAGGGTGGGCGGATAACCCCGCGACACCAAATACCATGAGTGGGCATGGGAAATATCCTTACCTGTTCTTCCCCGGAGGAAGACACGACTACTGCCATTATCTGCGTCAACCTTGAGTACTTTTAGTTTTATAACACCACCAAATAAAGCAACGGTAAGTTACCTTATTAAATATTTAATTACCATTAATATTTTAATTACTTTTTAAACAATTTTTTTTTTATTTATTTAAAAGTTTCATATTTTTATATTTACGCTGATCCCAAAAATGTATTCCTTTTACTGCAGATTAATAGTTTTAAGTACAGTATGACAGAAAAGAAAGGTGACCAAGTATGAATATGGTGCGGTTGCGTGTCGTAGTGTGCTGTGCGTTCGCTCTCCGTACGGTGCGTGCGATGCGGCTCGGTCGAAATTGCAGAAGAGGATGGAATGCCAGTGTGGGCTGTGCTTAAGGACGGGTGGTTGCTTGTGCCGTTTGGTGCAGACCTCGTGCGGAGCTGTGACGGTACGTTAAATCCGGTTGCTCGGTACACCCTAAGTATTAGATATATTACTAATAATTATATATATATATATATCATAATAATATATTATAATATATATATTTTATATATATATTATAAAATATAATATATAGTAGGACTTGTACCTTTAAAACGAGTAACAGACATATTCGAGCGACGATGTATCGATTTTTTATTCGATGATGTTCACGGTAGCATAGTGCGTCAAAGTTGCAATAACATTTTTTTTAAACTAAGGGACATTACCCAGGATTAAAATCAAGTGAAAGTCAGGGTCGTATCTCATCAGGCACAGCGGGACGACGGGGACGACCCTCTGTCCCACCGTCGCTCGAGCCTTAAAAAATTAAATTTTTTAAAAAAATTCAACATATAAAATTAAATGATTAAAAAAACCAACCTGTTAGTCAACTCTTGAGCTCCTTCGATTGGCGAGTTTAGGTAACACGTAGACGCCTGCGGGTTGCACGAGTTAGCGTTCGCGATTTCGATATCATGTCTTTTATGTTACTATATTACAGGCGTAGTACTCATATCACCGCGACAATCCGAGCAAACCACAGAACGCAAAAAACACCGGTGACGTGACCAAAAAGAAACACAACACCGAAACACGAGAAAAACCAACAAGTCCGAACAACGCAACAAAAAAAAAAACACAGAAAAAAAATGTCGTATCGATCTTCAAGGTATTATCTGTTCTGCTCTATGTACTGGGTCGGCGTGCTTAATTGTTCTATATAAATATATCATAAATATTATAACTATACATAAAATAAATAAATATATATACATTATATAATCATAATAATAATTATAATTAAAATAATATATAAATATAAAATAATAAACATATATATAGATATATATTATATATATAATATATATATATATATATATATATTAATATATATATATATTATAAATAGTTTTCCTCTTGTTTAAGACCATAAGAAAGTTCCTTAATCTTGAGAAAAGAAGTAAAAAATGACATTTACAAGAGGAAAGAAAATATCACAAAGCCTATCCACGGGAATACCCGACAATTATAAAACATACAACAAACAACTCAAACAACCAAACAACAATAAACAAAAACAACAACAAAAACAACACCACAACACATTAACTAGTACAATACTACTCACAACAAAAAAATACACTCACATAAAAAATAAAGAATAATAATATAATAAAATATATAATCTATATATAAATACTATAAAAAAAAATATCATAATAAATAAAAAATATAATATAAAAAAGAAAAAAATCAAATATTGATATTTTACAGATAATCTAATAAAATAAAAAATATCAATAATAAATAAATAAATAAAAAAAATAAAAAATATACAATCAAATAAAATAAAATAAAAATAACATATAATAAAAAATAAAATAATAATAAATTACCATAATAAGATAAATATAACCAACAAACGGTGGAACCGATTCAAATATAGGTGGGTGGGTGGTTGGAACCTTCATCTGTTAACAAAAAAAAATTAACAGGCACAGTTAAACGAATAATAAAGATCTCATCGGTAAAGAAATGTACAGGAATTAACAGATGATCAAAGTAAAGAAATATAAGAACAATACTTCAAAACTATGTTATAATAGTAAGATAATAAAATCTCGTTTAATTATCTTTAATTAGATTTAGCATGAATGTCACAATTATCTTTATGAAAAATAATAAAAAATAATAAATAATATACATAATATATATAATAAAATATATAATAAATAATTATATAAATAAAAATATAATTGAATAAAATAAATAAAAATCATATAAATAATATCATATAAATAACAAAAATACTACATAAATAATCAAAAAACAATAACTATATAATAAATAATAATAAAATAAGAATAAAGACAAAAAAAATTAAATAAAATAAACATTATAAATAATAAAAAATAATAAAATAAATATATCACTATATACTTATTCATACTATATTCTATTTATTAAAATACGCGCTAACCATCCGCTAGTCCGACTCCAGAAAGCGAAAACAAAAAATAAACAGAAAAAAATGAAGTGAATTAAGAGAAAAAGTGACAGAAGATCAGTACAGGAAAATGATAGTAATAATAGTAAGAAACAG
>JABUQX010024700.1:25000-35000 GCA_015478945.1 Trachelipus rathkii | reverse complement strand
TGTAACTATTAACACCCAGAGAATTCGTTGGCAGGTATTGGTGGCCGGGTCCGCCGAGAATTTAGCGACACATAACCAGTAATAGAACCTGGAGAGTGGGGTAAGTTATAGTGGGGGTATAATTCGAGGAGGGATCATTCACGCACGAAGCGGATTCGATAACAACGGAGAGGAAATTGCTTTCACTGAATCGTCAAGGATCAGTGATGCGTCAACACCACTCCATGCCGAATGATCACGGGTACGAGCACTTGAAGTTGACCTTTGATGTAGCGCACACAACGATTGCCCGGTGGTCCAACGATACCAGGGAACCCTGACACATGATCCCCGGCGAGGAGGACATGGTAAGCCCAGGGCCACGGACACCTGGAAGAACCGGATTTATAAAAACTTGCGCTTTTCTTCGAGAGCGCCGCACACACGGAGACATCTGAAGATACGCTGTGAGTACCAGCGCATCAGGCGTGAGCTGACAAAATACGTGCGTTCGGAGCCTTGCGACTTAATTACCGGCCCCGGAGCCTGCCAAGGTCCACCGCCACCACGGCATATCATAATGGCGTAATGGACATTTCCCCAGAGCACAATTCATCTAGACCCAGTCACATGGGCACAAAGGTGTGCTTACTGACGATGTCGTAAAGTGTCTCTGTACGCCTCGGATACAGACGTGCTTAGAGCAAACCGAACGACTGAAGGCAGGGTTTGCCGCAATGCAATAAGAGTGCGTGCCCACGATCTGCCGCCGGGTACTGACGGGAATGGATACAGCTTCCTGCGCTTTAAGCCGGGGAACGCGCATTACACCTCATTATTCATCGGGACCATAAAGCTAGTTGCACTAACTTCGTGAGAGCACTCATTACAAGCCGTCACAAGATATCAAACAGAACATTCCAAAATCGAACCAATTGTCCGTCTGCAAATATGCCCCCTACATCAGTGACTCCATTTCATCTAATCTGCACATTAGCAGACTATCTGCCAAATGACTTCAAACTAAGAGGCCAAGTTAAAAAGTGAAACGACTACCATTAAAGCCGGCGATATATATCTATGCGATTGAGCAATGGCAGCACTAAGTCCAGGACTCAACCCCATCGCGAATATTAGTGTGGGATATCGCTGAAAACGTCATCGGATCCGACAGCTATGACAACCCCCTTCACGGACCCTCCTGACCCTCCAGAAACGAGATACTGCATTGACGCTATGGGATCAAACATCCAACTGCCAAGCATCCCCAACTCGATCGAGAGCAATTCGCAAGACGGTGTCTGGCTAGTCCGTAGCACAGAGGCGGGTCATACCACGCAGGTACTTGACCTATTGAGACAGGAAACCACCCACCACACCCCCTCCGACGGCTCGTCGCCGTACGTAGACAACATATGTGTAGTTCTAGCAGCGACACGAAACCTCCGAACCATCACTCGACAGGACGCCCATATCTGCCTCCTGCAAATCTCTGGCACACGTTACTCTATCAAACACCCTACCGGTATCTGGGGAGAGAATATCCACTATGCTTATTCGTCCATTGTTTCAATAAAGTTCTAATAAGCGCAATCAAATTCAACCAATTTTCACACCTTCCTTCGCACAAGCTAACCCTATCACGATGCGTCGACGATTTAATTTTAAGCGAAAGAGATAAACACTACTATAAATACCCTAAATACTAATAAATATTAATATTAAAATAAATATATACATACCCAAATAATAATATACATTACATAAGTAATACTGAAATATATAAAAAAAACTATAATATAATCTTAATACTAAATACATAAATCACAATATATTCCTATAAAAACAATATATAACCTACCCAATACTACTAATATAAATCAAAATAATATCAGTAAAATAATATAATATATAAATATAGATTAATCATGACATCATATGTATAGAACTCTGTCCTGAGAAAAAAATATTATGTTATAATTAATATGAATCGAAACCTCAACTTACCGCAATTTAAAATACCGAATACAGAAATATTTATAAAACCGTAAATCTAAAACGAATAACGGTTAACCGCATGTAGGGGAAAATTATAACTCACCCAACACGTTAACGACTATTAATCCACAAACATGTACACTCGCATTATTATAATCCAGTTACATCCTTTTCGAACAATAACAGAAAAGCGTTAAAACATCCGATTACACGAAAAAACCTTAACGAGTTAATCACTACGGAATTATGCATTAACGGACGTTCATATGCCAAGGTCTACTGAATCAATAATACACATACATTTAATATACTATTAACGTATATGTATATAGAAATAATAATATCTATTTATAATAATAAATATATAATTTCTCATATAATACTAAATCAATAAATCACAATTTCCTATACGAATATATACAATATAATAGAAAATATAATATTAAAAACTACTACTACTACAAATATATATATAATATAGATAGTTATATATTAACTTATACTAATAATCAGATATAATACAAACCCATAAATAATTAATATATACCATGCAGCGAATAATTGCGCCCGAAGAAGAAAATTATACGCAAAGTAGGAAATATTGAATCAGATAGGATTTGTTCAATCAGCTCGGTCGGGCAAACGTAAACATGATTTTTTTTTTTCACGAGCAAAGGGAGAGAGGCTCAGAGGTTAATACTTGAGCTCTTGGAGCCTCCTTTCGACCTGAAGGACAGACAATAAATGCGGGATGCAAAAAAACGCTCGACTATTACACCTATAAGATGTTAATCTCTCTACTCTTAACATTCCAGCCTTACAGATTCAAGTTTTTTATGGTGTCGAGGTTGGGGTATATTCATGTGATTTTCTTAATCGTAACACGGTACACATACTTATAAATATATATATTATATAACATAATATATATAATAATATACCTATATATATTATATATATATATTATACTATATTTATATATATATATCAAATATTAATACTATATATAATATATATAATATATATATCAAATAATATAACTTCCTATTTTTATTGATACTTCATGGTACACGAGCATTTATCTACGGGGGTAACATAATAAAATATTACTTTTTATATATAATATACATATATTATATATATATAATAATATATATATATATAGTATAAATATATACTATATATCTATATGATTATATATAATTATATATATATTATATATACTATAATTATATATATCTATAAACTCTACTTAAAGCTGAATTAATTATTCTCGATACCTATTTATTTGTAGTAAAGGTTGCGAAACAGTAGCCTAATTTGCATGGAGAGTTGGGTAGTCATTGCTTCTTGCAACTCGATTCATCGGGCATATAGTAATAATATAGAATTCGCCTAATTTGCTGAAAATCTCATCAGCAAAAATCAGGGACCTATATATATATAGTGATTATATATATATCATATTAATTTATCATAATATATATATATCATACTATACTCCTAGATATATCAATATAGTATATATGATATATAATATATATATATATATATATATATAATTATATTATCATATATATATATATATATATATATATATTTATATATATAAAGGGATTTTTTTACATTTCTACTTCTTCGTCAATAAATTAGTAGAAGTATATTGATACTAGCATTCAAAATATATTGAACGAGAAATACGAAATTATAAAAATTAAACAAAAATTAATTGATCAAAGGATAAGCCGCAGAAAGCGTTGATATTAAAATGAGAAAAGAAAAACAGGTCCTTTATGTGCTACCAGTGAAAGAATTCAAGAATAGGCTAAAAAAAATAATGTTCTTTATGTAAATTACTTTCGCGGATGGGTTTTGTTTTCAATCTATAGATGTTGTGTATAAATAACAAGAACTCATAACCCTGACTTAAGAAGCGGCACAGTACAAAAAAGCAAACTAACCCGTAATAATTGATCGACCGATGCAGAAAACACAACACTAACCTCAGTTTGAGCGACGGATGCAGTAAGATTTCGACCTATAACGATATGATGATCAACATTGACAAACCCATGTACATCGTTTCTCATTGATTTAACAAGTCGGTTTAGTGTTTATGCCACTTACGAAATATCAGATGCGTACGCTTGTGGCTCGTGGCTGCCCACCGTGCAGATTCTTGAAAAAAAGTCGATTGTACTAAAATAATTTACATTTTCGTATTAACTTTAAAAAATTATTGATTGCTAATTGCCCATCTACAGATTTGCAAAAAACTATCCAAATATATAAAATAACAACACTATAATTGAATAAAACAAGATTTATCCACTGCACATATAAAAAAGGCAACCTACCCATACTAAACAAAAACACCCCTAAAAGTAAATATATAATAAAAACTTACCTATATATTAATAACACGACCAAAAATGGTCGTAGTTATGGTTTATGAAACACTATATTATATAGCCTATATATAATACTAAGAAAAATAACCAACCGTCACCTACTCAATAACCATATTCTACCATATATATTATATATCATACAAACATATATAATATAAGCCTTTCCTTCCATTTACATATTGATAAGTATATACATTAAATAAGTATTGTATAAGGACAATATATATATTAGGGTGAACTAAGGTTACCCGATCATATCTCCGAAAAGACCTAAGATAAGGCTACAGAAAACATATACCAAAATCTATAACTGGAATCAGAGTTTGAAATCCTCTGTCATCGCGAAGAATGGAAAAGAAAAATAATTTTAAACAATTTTTTAAAAAACATTCTACCATCTTAAAGAGGAATGAATTAGGAATGAAAGGTAGAATGAACCTATAAAATATCATATTTAGATCAGCGAAATCGAAATTTTGATATAATCAAAATTAAAGAAAAAACAATTGTTTTTTTTTTTAGCGTAACTTATATACCTCTGCAAGCAAAGTCACGTTTACCGCGAAGATGCAAGGGGTCGGCAGACTCCTTCCTCGCCTCCCGGGAGACGACGGGAGGGGAATTCGATACCCCCCTCTTGATCCCACCAATCGGCATCAAAGAGACCCCTTAAAAATAATATAAACAATGACAACTGATTACCCAAATCATTTTTATGATTGCCTTTAATAAAAAAAAATTTATCTGTTTATAGATATAAACATACGATTAAAAAAATTGAATTAATTACAATAGCAATGAGATGGCAGATGATCCGCTTAATCAGCAGACACGTAAGTTCTTGGCAAACAAAACAAAAAAAAAATACAGAACTACAAACATCAAACTCACAATATTTTTAGTTTATCATTATATCCATCAAATTCACTACTGCTGATCTCCAATTATATGTACAGTTTTTACTAACCGCCGGTACCTCGATCTTAGTTTTCGTCGATATGATCGCGCGAGTAAACTCTTCTTAGTTTGGCCATTATTAATAATATACAAATCATATATATTATACTATCAGGATTAGCATATAGTGAATCACACACGTTTCGTAGCCACTCATTAGCGGATGCACTCTCGGTAGCGTATCTCCCTCGAGTGATGTGGCTGGTGTACGATCTGATACCATTTCTGCCATGCTTGCCTATAATTCATGGTCTTATAGAAGTCTATATGTGGTCGCTAGATTATTGTCACATAGGCGCTCTTGACCTACCAAGCTTGTTCTCGTATCCCATATACATACCCAAACATAATAAAACAAAATAAAATCAAATATGTATCATTTCCTACTCATGTCTACTCAGATTACTCGGCATCGCAAGTGATAATAGATCATACACTGCGCTGATATTGATTGTTCAGATGATTTTGGACGTGCTATAATAGCACGTCCTTTACTCACTCATGTCATGCGTAACTATAGTCGTGTATCTGGCTATTTGATCTATATCCGGCTACCTCATATAGTTGTGTCTGAGTACATGTTATCTTCTCGAGAGATTCTCTCTTCTACGGCGCGTAATAATGGTCTTAGCAAGTCTGTCTTAACGTTTTTATACAGTCTTATATACAATATGACCCTGAATATATCGGAGATCGATCTACATATTTAATCGCAGTTGTGTACACGCACCTGATAGTAGTATACTAGACCTAGACTGGCTTTCGTATATCAATAGGCAGTGGTAAATTCTGATGCTCTATTCGCTCTAGTCGTCGACCATACAGAGTCTTTCGTAAATACGGACTCATTACTTATTGTTACTGCTCTGCTTTCGTTCATAATCATCACCGTAAGCGGTAGAGTGATGTCCTTAGATTTTTTCTCCATTGTCTAGAACAAACAATATTTAACATCGTCGGTTTCATTATTGGACCACAATCCTTCTTTTTCGACCGAGTAGCTGTCTCCTACCTACCTTCCCAATCTGAGAAACCTATTATCTCTATTATACCCAAACTGTGGGAACATCAAAATAGAAGATCGGACAAACGAGCTAATTCCACTGGTGGCAAGCAGACGGAAACACCTCGAACTGACACTACTGAACGACAAGCTTCTAACGCTCCGTCACGTTATTTCTTGAAAAGATGCCGCTCGAAGCTATAGGGCTAATGCCAATCTATTGAATAACCGTAAAAACTTTAAACGAAATATTCAACATCTTCACGGTCAAAGATTGCATTTACGTGAAGACTGAAGCGAGTACAAGATTCATGAGGTTCTATCTGTCCATAACCTTTGCAACATTTGGTTTTTTTGTTTATTCAAACATCCGCACAACAACTTTTCAATAAATACGTTTACAACGCAGCGTCCACGATTCCTATTGAATGCCAACCAAACCGGTGATATGCTATCAACTGACGTGTAATTTCTGACTTTTGAATGAATCGGTGCCTGATTCTTAGACGTATATACTTGATGTTGTCTCATTGCTTTAGCTTATAAATTATCTTAAAGCCTGATGATTTTCAATAACAGATCGGACAAATTCCTCAATGTCAAAAACTGGAATTTAGTCTAAGCTGTTCAACACGAGTCTCTGATTCGGTGTGCGACAAATGTTACGAAATGCTGGACATGCCTACAACGCAATTTCTATAAGGATGTCTTACCGAGTTCAACGAAGAGATGAAATTATACTTATAATTCTAAAGCATAGCAGTTCAAACAGGCGATATCAAAACCTCCAATGCCATGTTTCAACTCACTTCCGACCGTGTAAAATTACACAGTTATGTAAACTTTATTTAATAGTAAGATCCTTATATATTAAATATAATAAAATAGATATTTTATACTATATATTATATATATAATATATATACTATATATATTATATTATATATACTTATATATATATATATACTATATATATATATATATATATATATATAATACTATATATATATTTATATGTAATATATCTATATTATATGCATCAACCTAATAATCCCTGACACCATTATTACCAACAGAAATGCCACTTGGCTAGTACTAACCCAATCTTCCCTAAACAACATAGCTATCCCAATAAACAAAGCACCAACAAATCTATAAAAATTCTCCAGATAAATATAAACGTCTTAAACGGTAAACAAGCCGAAATCTCAACCTTTCTTTCCAAACACAACATCGATATAGCCCTAATACAGGAAACACACATACCACAAAACACTTTAAAAGCTTCCTTCTATGGATACGACTCCATCTACTCCAACTCACCACCAGAAAACCACACACTACTAACATTAATTAAAAACACCTTAACCTACCACAACACTACAACTGAAACCACCAACCTGCTAAATGACCCAATCCTCAATATTCAATCATTTACCATTTTCTTCAATAACACCCCTCACAATATCATAAATATATACATTCCCCATCCCACATCCCAATACTGCCCCAACAACTACAAACACCAAAGTTTACTTACACCCATCAATACAATAAACAACCTAATTATAGGGACGGCGACTTCATGCGCCACCACACTGCTGGTACAAGGCGATTACCCTGCTGACAATCGAGAAGCCATATCCTCAACGAAAACTCGATCATTAAATCATATTAAATGTATTAAAAACCTACCTGACCCGTATCCCCCTCAAACCCAATCGTCAAGACATCGCCCTGACATCTTTTTTTCCCCTTCTCATCTACACCAACATCACATGAACGCAGATATGAACTTACATTCAGACCCCATCCCAATAATAATCCACCTAATTCAAGCAACAAAATTCCAACATCAAAATAACCACAAACATTCCCAAACTACTAAAAAACAAATTGACAGAACTTCACCAATACATTGAATGCAACCACCCCAACCACCGACCAAACCACAACTCACACTCTCTACACAAAACCATAGATACTTCACCAAAATAGTCCAGAAAAGCCTCCAATCTTTACCCATACTAAAGGTAGCACAGAAAACACTGACAACACTTAACTTACCCCGAAATCTATACATGAATAAAAACAAAGAAATGTCCATCCGTAAACAGGGAATATAATACCCCAAGAACTGACCGCACACAATAATTCCTTAAATACACAGATCACCAATTTAATCTCCTCCACAAATTCAGAAACAATTCAAGAAAACCTAAAAGGACAGCGATGGGCAAGTCCTGCAGAAGGAGCGTGGCAGATAATAAAGCGTCTCCACAACTCGCAGAGTAACACCCCTCCTACAAATGAAGCACTAAGAGGACACAACAACTCCCTCCCCTTTACCAAACAAACAACACTGCAACATCCTCGCACAACACTATTCCAACATATCAAACAAACCCACTCACACTATTAATAGAAGAATAGTACGCAAACTCAAAACAATACAACTAGAAGTTAACCCAGATCCCCCATTCACAGCCCAAGAACAAATAAACTCATCAAAACCCTAAAAAATTCCCCTGCCACCGGGATCCAGTCAAGACATCTCCAACCTTTCACATTAAAACACTATTGACCCACGCTACCATCATCAATTATACTGATATCTGCAAATAATTCTGGTTTTGTCTCTCAGCTACATCCCTCCCCACACTGAAGAAAAGTTATCATCCATCACCTAAATTAAAACCCAAAAAAGATCCCCCAATCTCCCATCTTAATACCGCCCATATCCCCTTCTCTCATCCCTAAGCAAACTCATGGAGAAGCTCATTCTCACAAAAATACAAACCACCATCCACTAGCCCAACCATCAGCACGACTTCTAAAAAATTTCATTCTACATCAACAGCTCTAACTAATACCAACACAAAATATCGTAAGTGGACTAACAAAACACCTTCTCACAGAACTATCCTCTTAGTCATGACATCAGCAAAGCGTTTGACATCAATACCCAGACACATCTCATCTTATCAAAAAAAATTATAAGTGACTCCCTTAATTAATAACTACAAAGAGATGGTTATTCTATCTTCATTCCGGACGCAAGCCCAGTATCAATCAAACATAGAAACTCAAAAACAGTGAAATTAAGAAATGGAGTCCCGTCAGGAGCAATCTGTCCCTATTTTCTGTTCAACTATTCACTGCCGATATCCCCACCCCCCAATCTCCTAAAACTAAAAAATAATTACCTACGCAGGCGATATAATATAACATATCGCGACCCTCAGTACCCACCTCTCGATCCTCACTCAGACTCACAGTAAGATCGCATGGAGATTGGCATGACATCCAATAGAAATGTACAGCCTCTGCAGAAGAAATTCATCTATTACCTAAATCACCACTTATAGACGCCAAATATTCACTCACCACAAAATAACCCTAAACAACTCCATAATTCCCCTAAACAAAACACCTAATAACTCTATATAAACCTTCGACTCGCACTTCACCTTTACACCACACATTCCAAAACATCATAAGCCAGCAAACAGAAATGAATTACTCCGAACCTATCCCAAAACCATCAACTTCACAATGAAACTCCACACGCACCAATATTGCAAAATAGTTTAAAGACGCAATCCAACTACGAATCAACAGTCTTGGTACCCACTATACTCCCCCCCACCAA
>JABUQX010024700.1:10000-22500 GCA_015478945.1 Trachelipus rathkii | reverse complement strand
ATATATATATATATATATTATATATATATATAATCATATATTAATTATATATATATATATATATTATTTAAATATTTATAATATATATGTATAATTATAATATATATATTATATATATTATATATATATATATATATATTATATATATATATATATATATTATATATATATATTGGAGAAATATATATCTATGTATATAAAAGAAATATATAAATATTATATACAGTATATATTATATATATATTATATATATATATATATATATTTATATATATATATATATATATATATATATATATATATATATATATATATATATATATATATATATATATTCATGTATAGTGGAGAAAGGATATCAATGGTTGGAAAGGAAAATAGTTAACTGGCAACTTTGCCAATCACCGTAAATGGACAATGCCGCTTTAAGTTTTAGGGCTTGTGATTTGCTCAATATTTATTTATTTATATAATATTATTTATTTATTTATTTATATTCTTGTTCATTTGCTTTTCTTTTTATTTATTTATTTATTTATTCTTGTTTATTTTATTCTGTTTTTTTTATTTGTTGTCTTGTTGTAAATAATGTTTATTTATTTTGTTTAACATAAAGATTTTATATAAATCTGACGAGTTATAATTTATTGTTTTTTTTATGAAAAATATTTTATATTTATTTTTTTCGGAAAAAAAATAATTATTTTTCTCTTTGTTTAGCAAATATTCTACATCATCCTTCTCTCAAGCTCTGCTCTTACATATATTCAAATCTCTCAAATCAATAACTGCAAATTTTGACACAGAATTTTCATTGTTTTCAAGTATTAATAATATTAATCTTAATCTTATCTACAGATATGAATTGTGGATCATCACTTTCATGAAACTTTTGCTTCCTAAATATCTTATATTAGGAGCTTATCGGGGCATATCGGGGCTTATCGGGGTTTATCGGGGCTTATCTTCTTTAAATAATAATTAATACATTTTATCTGGAGGCAAGCACCCTTGTATTCTAGTAATCCTTTTCTAATAAATTATCAACTTAATCAACCTCTAATTCTCTTCTTCTTATTATCTACGTTCCGGAGAAATTATACATCTACTCCAGCTTATATTGCTTAGATAAAAACATACTTTACTGATTTAAAGTCTATTAAGGTTACGAACTTCAGTTATCAAATACTGTTCAGTATTATTCAGACTTTTATAACCCTAGTTTTTAGATATCATTGCTTCTATGAGGTTGTATCCCGGTTCAGTAGTGAAAATACGCTGTGTGGTGCAAGATTAAATTGTATAACACCTGGTAAACTCAGTTCTGATCAGAATTTCTTGAATCCTACTAAATCTTATAAATAATTAACTACATAATAAATCTATTATATATTGACTAATATTATTATGAAGTTATTTTATTAAATTTAATCTTATTAATTATCTGATCTAATTGTTATTAGTTATATTATCATCGATTAATTATCTAATTGCCAATTATTTTATCATTATTTATATATAAATTCATTACATTTATTATTGATTATATAATTCAATTATTGTATAATTATTATTTTATTATAATTTAATTATTATTATTATTATTATTATTATTAAAAGTATACTATTATTTACATGAAGTATTTATTATTTAATTTAAAATAAGATTTAATTCATTATGATAATTAATAATATTTATAAGTGTCTGCAAATGAATATTTAACATCTTATTGATAGATATAGATATATGGTGAGGCTCAAAGGACTAATATCGACCCATAAGGATAGCCGCATTTTACTTCTTTCAGTTTTACCTATGTTGCATTTATTTATAGGAGTTCTTTATAAGTTAAAATCCTAGCATGTATTAAGGGTTAATGGTAAAAGTAATTAGTAATGACGGTGACGATGACAAGAAAGGGAAGAAGTAGTTTGATGATTTGAGTTACTGTGTGCTGGAAATTGTTATGAAGGATATATGTTAGAATATTAGGAGGGTATGTTTTACTGATCTTTCGTAGAGTTAATGAAGAAAGTGAATGATAGGGAAGGGAGTATTTAGCGCAAATCAATATTTATAATATGAGCAGTTTATTGTGGGAAAATATAAATCAATGTATTTTATTGAATTAGTTGATGAATATGGTAGTATAATAGTATTAGTATAATTATATTAAGGGGTCATGTACGAACCACGATAGCCGAGGAGATGATAATTATTATTATGATAATTTTATTAAATCAGTTATCTGAATTGTATCAAGTTATTAGAAGTATTTTTTTTTTACATAAGTTTAATTCTATAAGTGGAGGATCTTATATTATTATATAAGGCTATGATATCGTATAAGATGTGAGAAAGAAAATGAAATATGATGTGCAGCAAGTATATAAGTGGAGGCTGACGGAACTGGTTGTGCGCGACTGAGAGTATTACTTTGATGAGCGTAAGATGAGAGTGATTAATGGCGGACGTTATGAGTTATTGAAGATTGCAACGAGAAGTAAGTTAGCCAAGTTCTTGTTGAATTTTTACAATAGGTGGGCGCTGGAGAGAGGGTTACGCGTATAGTGACGATCTGATTTATTATTACTCTTATTCTATGTAATTCTAACATCTAGGAGTTCTAGATCATGTAGAATATAATCGAAAGTATGAGCATGATAGTAACTCATTGACAGCTTCGAGATCTCTAATCATTAGCAGTGTATGGGTGCGTAACGCCTAATACAATGGTTATATATAAAGGACGTAAGATAGTTATGCTGATCATGTAGGGATAAGTTATTATAGTTAGGATGTATTCCATGAATATCTATTTTGAGTTCTGAAAAGTAATTAACAATATTTTTAAACTTAGATGACATAATATATATATTTTTGACTATCTTGTAGGTTGATAACGATATTGAGCTTATTACGAAGTTCGAGTGATATGGACTTTCATAACTTACACATAATATATTATTGTATCTATTAATAATAATTAAATTAATTAATTCCATAGAATATACTCATATTTAAGAATGTAAGAATAATTATTTATACAATTTCACATATTGACTCATGATTATTAGTATATTAAATCTATTAAACGCAAAATTCATTTTTAACTTTAATATCTACGCAAATATTTACATTGAAGAAAAGTAAAATAAAATCGTATTAAACTTATATTACGCTGATCTGAAAAATTTAAATATATAATATTAATAGATAATATAAATATAATATAATAATATTAAATAAATTTTATTATATGTGAATTATAGAAAGGCTTAGTAAGCTTATATTAAATAATATTTAATGAATAATATCTAATATTGCACATCAAGGATAAATATTATAGATATGATAATACTTATATAGTTACTTACATATAGAAATTATATTCCATTATAAGGAAAAGAAAATATTTAAATATATTTATAAAAAATTATATATATAAAATAGGTAAAAATATAAAATAATTTTATATTGTTAAATTTATATTAATTAATAATAATAATATATATACAGATTAATAATACTCTAATCAGAGTTAAAAATTAATTCTATTAAAAAAAATAATAAATAAAAAAATTAAATACCCATCCCTGATATACAATTCAAAATTAATGATTTTTAACTTTAAATAGATTTAATTATTGAATTTTAATACTTTCGAGTTTCATATTAGTGAGAGGAAGAGACGACTCGTTTAAAAGTACCGATTTTCTTTTTATTAGGTTAGAGCGCTTTCTGTTGCTATCGCAAGTTCCTATGATTTGCCATTTATAATTAATAAAGAATTTAATAATTGATTATTTATAATTATATATACATATTAGCATTACTCAAATATATATTTTAATAATATATAATTTAATAAATTCATAATACTGCAAATTTTTAGATCATTAATTGGTTAATAATAATAATAATAATATAATAATATGATGATATTAATGAAGTATTCAGACATAAGTACAGTGCTACATACACTCAAATGAATTGTGACGTATAATATAAATTATAATAAGTATAGTAGATATTATAATAAAATTATAAATAAATATAGGTTAAGTAGTAGATAGATAGTTGTTATACTTCTTGGTTTTGAGTGTTTAATATAAATTAAGTATAAGTATAATTATAAGTCCTGATTGCCACTTAAGTTTACTTTCTTGTATCAATATTTTTATAAAATGCACTGTAAATTAAGAATCAGACAATTAATAAAAAAATGGAATTCGTGTTTTCTAAATTATTTAGGTAATTAGCGACAAATATTAACTTTTGAGATGTTATTATTATTTTTTTTTATTTTTAATATACTTTTAATTAATTTTAATTTATATATAATTTTATTGAATTTTAATATTAATATATGAAATAAATAAAATATAAATTAATAATTCTTATATTTTGTTATTTCGTTGTCACAAACCTTACTTTCTATGTGAAAGTACCTCTTTTCTGTAGGTCTTAATCTATCAACTTCTTCGACTACCTAATCCTTGCACTCTTGCAGACTTCTTTTCTGCAACTTATTTCTGACAATTCTATTGCGCAATTTAGTCATTGGCAACCTTATCTGTACTTGTGAACATACTCCATTTACTGGCAACCCCTCCTGAAAAACGTAAGAAACCATCATAACTTTTCTTTAACGTCCTTCTGGCAAACCATAATTTCAAACAAAGCCAGGTTTCTGACACACCTTTTATTTAATATCTTTGTCTATCACGTCCTTTTGGCCAACCAGCTAATTTCTTTTTCCAATGCTTCCATGTAATTAGAGCATGTCTCACAATTGACTGTTAATTATACTTCTAATTATAACCTGTTCTAAATTGATAAGAACTTTACCTTCTGCACCATATGATTATAATATATATATAATTATTAATTATAATTATATATTATATATATATATAATATAATTTATTTAATATTATATATATATATATATATAGTAATATATATATAATTATATATAATATATATAATATATTATTTTATATATTATTAATATTAATTAATAAATAATATACTATATATATATGTGTGTGTTGTGTGTGTGTGTGTGTGTGTGTTGTGTGTGTTGTGATTATGTGTTGTTTGGTGTGTGTGTAGTGTGTTACGTACTCATGAGTTGGCATTCATTTCGCACTGAATTAAATAATAACTATCTATTAATAATAAATAGTATGAATAAATATATATATAAAATATTTATAACATATATATAATAAATATAATAATATATAAATATATATATAATTTACTATAATTATAATAATAACTAGAGCTCATGTATTCTCAGAAAAATACATATATGAAAAAAACTGACCAAGTCAGAAGAGAACAAATTAGTAGGGATAATGAATTCGTACCTTCAAATTAAAAAAAAAAACAACATAACATAAACATAAATAAACAACAAACAATCAACAAACAAACACTAAAGTATTATTGCTTTTAGAAATAACAACAATCAACAACAACAACTTATTATAACTATAACATAATACATGCAACAAAACGCACCCTAACAACATTACTATCCATACCCTATATTAGAATCACAATGTGATAACAAAAACTAACAATCAATGACTACATTACATAAACTAACTAACTCTCCTATCACATACTCACCTCATTATCTTTCTACACCTCACTATGCACGCTCTCAGCAACATACTCCTATACTACTCATTATCTCCTCTCTATCTCTCGTACTTGTAGACTTCGGTCATTCTCGTCTAGATCAAAGTTATATTATCTCTATAAGCTCATCATACTCTCACATTCTCATATATAATCCTTAAACTCGTGTCATCTTCATGTAATTCTCCTCTCTCATCTCGACTCCATCATTATTCTCATCATATCTCTCTCCTTCTCTCGTTCTTTGCTCTTCTCCACCCTCTTCTAAGCTAGTACTACTGATATAAAAAATTGTCAAATATACAATATTTTAATAAATCAACTTTATCTTTAATTCAAATTGTTCAATTCGGATTATTTAATCATGGTTAGTGCTATTTAGTTTTAAGTCGTTAAATACAATAATCTAACTATTAATACTATTCATATTTCTCTATCATGCTAATACTGACATCTAATATTTTTATGATTTCTTATTTATTCATATCTTTATTCATCCTTAACTACTCCTAATCGTGATCTGTATATTGATCATGAATACTTAATTAATCTATTCTATTATTACTCTGGTTCTGTTCTTCATCTCTTATTATTCTCTTCTTCTCTACTATCGTGCTCTTCTTACTTCCTCGCCTACAATGTCTCATAATTTCCCAACTAGAAACAAGGAAAACTTAATTATTACTCCTTGCTATTACCCATCACTTATTATGTTTAGCGTTATTATGATATCAATATATTGTGATGACTCTAGTTATTATAGAGAGGTGGCTTATTTAGTAATAGAGTGTGTTTATTTAATTATTCTTTTATATGTTGGTAAAAGGTCTACAATAACCTTTAGAATTTCTTTCCTATGCCAGAATTTTTGAACAATCGTTCTTAATCCACTTTTATCTCTGCCCTTGATTAGTAAGTCCTCAGCTACTAACTGATAAATATGTATACTTACGTATAATTCTCAATATAAATGAGTTATCTAGTATATTTAATAATAACGCATTTTAATTATATATAATATTCCTAATCCAAACATATACACTAGTCAGTCACCACCTAACATCTTAGCTATAACACATTTAGCGTAACTCACACTAATAACTGACTGACACACTAACGTACGCACATCTAATAATCAACTAAACTTGCAACCCACAATCATCAGGCTAAACAGTGTAATAGCTAGTATTAAACAATATCTAATAATTTATTATATAATTTTATATTATGGGAATCTTGTATGGATAAATTAAATGATTAATATTAGTATACTATAAAAGTATGATGTCGCTCGCTGCTGTAGATTGTGTATGGTTCTAGATAAGTGTTTACTGACGGCGAACCAACGAGGCGAAAAAAATAATTATAACTAGATAAAGTTTAAATGATTTAAACATCTGCTTCGTTTTATACCAACTTTATTATAGAGATATTTAAATTACGGTTTTACTCCGCATTATATATTAGCTGTCTCTTGAGGGGTGATAGTAAATATGTTACGTTCTCAGAAAAGATATCATTAATATCATAATATGTTTTATCACTAATAATATTATACTAGTAACTTCATTTGCGGAAGATATTTGGATGAAACCCTCTTTACTCATAAACAAAAAAATAATGTGACTAATAAGTGAACATTGATAACAATTATACTCTACTCGATATTCTTGATAGAAATAGCAGTTGACTGAACATAGGCTACAATCCACCTGCTACTCTACGTATAATTTAAAATTAGATTAAGTTCCTTTGACCGCCCCAAGATTAGCATTTGCTCTAATAATAGGAACTTATGTGTCATTGCTCGCACTAATTGTAGATGTCTGATCTAGGCGTCTCTCGGGAGAAAATACTTTGATGTAATGACAAGACGCGCTCTGATCATTCTGGAGTAAATAATAATTATATAGAGTTTCTTGTGATGTTGAATATATTTATAGCACGGATCGATGGAGCTACAGCCCTCTAGGTTGTAGCTATAGCAAGTAGAAATGAGAAGAGTAATTTGTAGTCTCTATCGTATACATCTTACAGTGGCTGTCAGATTCAACTTATATATCTAGTTTCCGGGTAAATTATGATCAGTAGTGAGGATAGTGTAGTAGCAAAGTGAGTTCTAGTTGATACTTATGGAACCTTCTGCAGTGTGGGCTAGTAGACGTATAATTTCTTCATGTCTTACTCATATTATATTCTAGCTACTATCGTGTAATAGTGCTATTTGCTGGTGTCAAGTACTAGTAGGTGCTAACTGGTATATTATCTCATCTACATTCTATTAGAAAATTTTAGCAAATGGATCAAATGTCGTTCGCGTCTTGAAGTTAGCGAAAGAATATGGTAATCCTACAGTACGTATTGGAAGCATCTAGTGATAGAAGAAGTGATAGATGGCGTCGAATCATTTTGTGCGTGTAACAATAGTTATTGCTAGATTTAAGCAGTGCAAAATGTTGGATTAGAAGAAAGTAGCCTATCTCAATATTGACGCCAGGAGAGTGAAATCTAAGGAAGATCTTTAGTGTGTTAAGTTAGTTTTCACGAGAATGTGGCTCAGTATATAAAACATTACAAACGATGCCACTTGTGGGCTTACATCAACCTGATATTCCGATTCACATGCTTATCTAAATTGGAAGGCCATGAATCGGTCTGTATGTGCTGCCTGACATCGGACCTCATGCTAATACGCAGGAATCATGCTAGATACGCGCATTTTCATACTTCGTGGATATGTTCGTAGCATAATGTTATAATCGCGCTATCACTATTAAATCGTATTTCTTCACGCATATAACATACGATTACTATCATGCTTAGATACGCATTCATTGCTAGATACATTGGAATTCAATGGCTAGTCTCGATATGTCACGATTCGTCATACGATGAACTCCTATAGAATAATGCGTATACCGCTTTATGTAGATACGCTAGATTTTCCTATATTATTGAAAAAAATTCTAAACATTATCGCACATCGTCGGTTATCAATTGGAGACTCAGCGAATTTTTTCTGCGCCCTATAAGATACGCCGCACTCTTCACCGCTAGATAAGCTGCTCAATTCATGCTGCTTGTAGCCCAGTTACACGATGAGATCGCCCTTGTCAATAATTGCTCATAAAGGCGGGGCTCGTAAGAGAGAATAAACTCTCTCCTCCACATACTGCAGTGATTGCACTTGGCTTTCGTTTGTTTGTCACTTTCTTGCTTTTTGTTGAGAAATAATCTAGTAAACTGCTTTTCTCCAAAATGACCATTACCCTAATATACTTATAAGTTTGCTATTATTTTATGAGTATAGTCTTAAATACACCGATATTTAGAATACGTGATCCCCTCACGATCACTCTCTAATATCGCAGCATGAAAATCAGGCATCTATAACTCTCTCTCGAAAAATGAAGTGCAATATTAAGACAGGGAAAGCGTAAGGATGATGTGATTAGATGCTCTTTCTCTAAGTATATTTTGGTCGTCGGTGTGCGCACTACCGAGCAATGAGACGAGCAGCAATATCGAACTCCGTAGTATAGTGTCTCTTATGCCTTATTGCAACTCTGTATTACCTATCTATATAATCCGATATTAGCCTCAACTGAGATATGAGCTCAATATAAATTATTTACTATGTCGAGTTTAGATAGAAGAATATAGTGCTTTTTTTAGAAGCATTGAAATTAATCATTTTTTCTTACCCGTACTGAGTTTATATATATATACTTCCAGTGCACAGTTTTTTAAGTTGACTGGGAACACTATTCTAATAATTATAAATGTGTAAATGATAGGTATATATGTCATTGGTGCTGTGAAGACAAGTACAC
This sequence comes from Trachelipus rathkii, assembly GCA_015478945.1. Classification (NCBI taxonomy): domain Eukaryota; kingdom Metazoa; phylum Arthropoda; class Malacostraca; order Isopoda; family Trachelipodidae; genus Trachelipus; species Trachelipus rathkii. The sequence goes on along the minus strand of JABUQX010024700.1, from coordinate 13,011 downwards.
TAAGACGTAGTATATAATACTTCAATAGATATACAAAATTGTGTTTAGAAAAGTATAAAGAAGAACTCTTTCAGAGAGCGTAACTACACAGCCAATATCATTATGTTTAGATTTTATCTGGCTGCTATAAAAGACGCTGATTTAGTACGGGAGTGGAGGTAATATAATCAATGTAGGTAGTGCAGTATGAGTTTCTAGTGTAGAGAGAGTGAGGTGGATTGGCCTGAGAGTTGAAGCAGTGAAGATTAAAATGGCCAACGCAGTAATATAAGAGAGATAGAGATATTCTTCATGAAGAACGAGGAATTGAGGTAGAGAAGAGAGTAGTTGAAATAAGAAGAAGTTGAAAAGAGAAGATGACATGAATTACTGTGATGTGAGAAGGATATATTGTGATGTAATATTTAAATATTATCTGAATGATAACCTAATCTGAAATGCATATCGATTGCTGTTTCAGTAAAGAAGAAAATTTTATAGTCTCTATGGTATTTAACAGTGATGTATTCAGCAGACATTTTAAATAATATTTTTATGTGTTGCACTGCATACAAAGGTTCTAAGAATCTCCATTATCTGTCTCTCTCGCTCTCGTTTTACTAGTTTAGAGCGTTCAATCGATAATGAATCGTATTCTCTCGCTGTTGTCTGTATGTTTTTCGCTTGATCGCTTACTATAGATATATTATTTGTTGTATGTGTGTATTTTGATTGTGTTTCACTTGAGCTAATGTACTTGTTGTTGTTTGTTTTGGCGGATATGTTTCTACGGTATGCATGTAGTTAGAGATTGTGTGTTTGTTGTTGTTGTGGTGTTTTTGATGTGCATCCACATAGTTTAAAAATATGTGTATTGTGTTTTATTATTTTCATAGTATTGAGCAGAGAGTTATGTATTCTCCTAACTTGTTCTCTCTTTATACTCTCTCGCTATATTATGATATCAGTATGTCTCTTGCTAAGTTTGACGAACTCATGAGAGCTCTGCTATTTATTTATAGTCATCTTCATAATATCATCCAATATAATGAGTTTCTTATTCGATGATGTTATCTTGCGCATATAGAAACAATCACTTAGACTACACGTCTCACAGCGCATACTACGACTTACATACGAAAATCAAACAAACAAAACACAACACTTACACATCTCACACGTCACACACACACCATATATATATATTATGTGATTTAGACTCGACATAAATATAATAAGATTTAATATTCATGATGTTATGTTTCACGAATAATAACTACTAAAAGATATATTCAACGTAATTATGCTTACTTATAATATAGACATGGACTCAGAATCAAAAAGATGGATTAAAAATTCAATACAATACAAACTCACTTTACTGAAGTAATATATATATAATATATATATACGCATATGTGAGTGGTATACGCGTTATTCGACTCTCTCTTTATGCCATTCTATCTCTCTGTGGTGCGCAGCAGGCTCTCTCAGATATATCTTTGTGTCTAAGGTGAGAATGGTAAAGTTCTACTTAGAGATTGAGATTCAAAAGGATTAACAGAATTGGATTAGAGTGTATCTTACTAAATATGGATAACGGCTTATTGTGAAGAGAAGTAGCTGGTGGCCAAAATAGGTGTGAACTGGACAAGACTGTTAAAAATAGCCTGAGTAGCGCTTAAAAGACTCATATAAGATTATCTCTGGTTGGTTGTGAATAGTGAAGGTTTGCCAGATAGAGTTAATGTAAAGATGAATCATGATGGTTTTGCAATTAACGCGCTATAGTTCAGTGAGGGATATATAAAAAAGTTATGTGTATGTATAAAAGAATGTATTCAAATAAGAAATATATAACTCGCTCAATCCTATACAAGCCTTGAAAATGTTATATTGATTGGAAGAAGAGAAATAAAGTGCTCACACTTGGCAATTTTTGGAAAACCTTGTCTCTACAAAAGAAGGACATTAGAAATAAAGAGACAGTAAGAAGCCTAGTGGGCCTATCGATACTGTCCCAGTCAAACTAAATATTTATCAAAGACATGTTCATGCAACACGCACCACCACCTAAGGCTTGTTAATATTCTAAACAACGGTCAATATATATATATATACGCTAACTTCTACCAAAAGCAAAATCTATACAATTCTGTTTGTTGTGGGTTTTGTGTACCATAGTGTATATGCTTGTGTAGTCGATTTATGCGTATCCAATATATAACCAGTCATTAAAGTAAAATCTATTATCTAATATATATTTTGTATAAAGATATTGTATCTTAATAACTTCTTTTATATACTTTTTCTGTATTGGAAATATTTGTAATAAATAGGTAAAACTGGTTATTTGTATGAATGTAGTTTCATTGTAGTTACCAATATTCAGGCCGAAAGAGTTAGAAAGAAGTGGAGAAATATAATATATCCACTATTAGCGATCCTCTGTCTGCAAATAGATATTCTGTTGCTAGGCTATATAGAGCTGATCTGTCATCGCCCTAATTCTTCCAAGACCTTTCCTTTCAATTGGGTTAGAATTAGGTAAAAGCAGGGTCGCTTGCCCTAACAATATATATCCATAATCTATAATAATCTATAACAATTCCCAGGTAGGGCTGTCAGTTGGTCCAGCATCTCCTCTTTCTGGCCCGAAACTCTTAACCCTAGAACAATTTAGAAAATCATTTCTCGGCGCAATGGTTTCCGACACCAGTCCTCGAGTTAAACACTCTCAGGTAGGGTTTTCGCCCTTTCAATAGAACTAACTATCATATTCTTCATTAGGCCTCACAACTCGTTCTCCCAGAGTCTCCAGAGGATCGTGCTTCTAGGAGCATAAGATTCCAACGCTGGTCCAAGAGTAATACAAGCAAAAAGGAATGGACCGGGTTTCTAGCCCTGTCGCCCTATAACCATGTGAAGAATATAATATATATATATATATAGAAAGATCAGATATATATATATATATATATATATAAGTTAAGTATATATAAGAAATATATATATGTATATATGTTTATATA
>JABUQX010024700.1:2500-5000 GCA_015478945.1 Trachelipus rathkii | reverse complement strand
TATTATATATATATATATATATATATATAGCAGTTATGTATATATATATATATATATATATATATATGTTATTGTTGGTTATTGTTATTGTTGGTTTGTTATGCTAGTTATATATATATATATATATATATATATATATATATATATATATATATATATATATATATATTTATATATATATATATATATATATATATTACATATATATATATAAGGTATATATAGAATAGCATATATATATATATTAAGAGCAGTATATTTATATATATTATATATATATATATATATATATATATAGCATATAGTTAAATATATATATATTGTTACAGCATATACTGTTGTTGTTACTAGATATATATTATATATATATAGTTGTTATATATTAGTTATACATATATATATATATATATATATATATACATATATATATACAAGAAAGAAAATATATACAGCAAGGTTAATATACTAAGGCTGTTATATATATATATATATATATATATATATGAGCAGCTTCTTATATATTGACATAAGAAAGTACACCATTTATACATATTATATATATATATATATATATATATAGCAGTGTATATATATATACATATAAACATATGCTACATATATAGAAATTTTATTAGCAAAGAAGAAGAATATAAATACATCTGTATATATCTATATAAATATATATATATATATATATATATATATATATATATATATATATATATATATATATATATATATATATATATATATATATATATATATATATTATATATATATATATATATATATATTGTATATATGTAGTAAATTGTTTAAAATGTTATTTTAAAAATATTTTTTTAAGGCGTTTAAAATTGAAATATGTTAGTTGGCCTTTTAAAAATTATTATAGAGAATGGTTTCTCTCGGAACTCTGTAAACACATTTCGTATTTTGTAATATTTACTTATAGGTGAACTAAGGTGATATAGCACATATTTATAGTAAATGATCCTATAATATTTATGTTATGCTATGAAGTATCTTTTTATATTTTAAAATGTAGTATGCTTTGCTTTAAAAAAATACTTATAAAAATATTGGTGTTATGCCGAAAATAAGTTTTCCGTTATCTGATAAGTATTTCTACTTTAATTATTATAATTATTATTATTATTATTATTATTATTATTATTATTATTATTATTATTATTATTATTATTATTATTATTATTATTATTATTATTATTATTATTATTATTATTATTATTATTATTATTATCGGAACAGAATTGCAGTTCGGTTTTAAAGATCTTTTTTAGGTATTTTACAATGTAATTGGTACGAAATAAGGTAAAATAATGTGTATTATGATGTTTTATAGCATTTTTCACCATATTATGTATGTTAATTATTAAAAATAGCTTGATTGTTGAGGAAATTTGTGATTTGTGATTCGACCTAAAATTGCATGTGTGCAGGAAGTTATATGACAAAGCGAAAATCGCTAGCGTGTGCAGAAAGCTATATGACAAAGTTGAAAATATTGCAATTAAAGTTTAACTGCATGTGTTCAAAGTTGTTAAATATATTTTGAAGCATTTTAATAAATTTATTATATCCAAATCACAATTTGAGTTTTGTTATACCTACGAGCAGAGAGAGCATTCAAGAGAACAACACAGCAACCAGTTTGAAGCGGAGGAAACAAGCAGTAGAGGATAACTACAAACCCTCCTACACAACTGCAGGGAAGAAAAAAAAGAAGAATTCCCAGCTCTTCCGCTAAGGGCTGCCAATAGACCGGGCTTTCCATCAGACTACAAAGAGGCTTCTTCTGCTCGGCCTATAAGAGCCGCTGTTCTCTCCCTTCTCTAGCGCCTACAAAGCAGGCCGCACTAAGAGGCTCTGTCTCCTGTCTACCAAGAGGCAGCGCTCAGGCCTGCAAAGAGCACGAGCTTTCCCTTGGACCTACAAAGAGGCCGAGCTCTTCCGAATAACAAAAGAGACGAGCTCCTCTTCTATCCTCTACCCAAGAGGCAGATCACCTCACCGCGCCCGCCAAACAGATTGGCCTACTTCTACGGTCTACAGAAATTGGTGACTAAAACTGGTGAAGCTGGCAGGAAGAGAAAAGGAAATAAATCTCCCAGTACTCTGCGGCCTGCATACTTTTATATATATATATATATATATATATATATATATAATATATATATATAATACTATATATATATATTATACTATATAGTATATATATATATATATATAATATATATATAGTATATACTAATAATATATATATATATACTATATATAATATATATATATATAATATATATATATATATATATATATAAAACCGGATCAGTTTAAATTTTTCCTTTTTTTTTAATTTTTTTATTATTTTTTTAATTTAATTTTTTTTTAAATTTATATTATTCTCTTAGTGCGAAATAGATGCATGGCACACCCCGACCCGTGAGTGCTGGAAAAATACTAAAATATAAGCCTATAT
>JABUQX010024699.1:90000-97500 GCA_015478945.1 Trachelipus rathkii | reverse complement strand
CCCTCAGTCGCCTTCTACGACACGCAGACCATACGATGCTGTTGCAATTTTTCTCCCTAACACGTCATGGATATAAGGATAGGAATGTCTGTAAGATGTTGTCTAGAAGACGGTTTGAATATAAGTAGTTGTATATTGATATGTTTCTGGAGGGATGAGTGTGATATGAAAACGCCCCATACAGAAAGGCGAACCCCATAGCACTGAATGTCATACATACCATAAGCAAAATGAGTATATATATATATATATATATATATATATATATATAATATATATTATATATAATATATATATATATATATATATAATATATATATATATATTATATTATATATATATATGCAAAAATTATATCAAGACAAATGCTGATTTATTGTTTCTAATATTATTATTATTCATTATTATTATTATTATTATTATTATTATTATTATTATTATTATTATTATTATTATTATTATTATTATTATTATTATTATTTTTATTATTATTATTATTAATTAATTATTATTAATTATTATATTATTGTTATTATATATTATTATTATATTATTATTATTATTGAGTTTAATATTATTTCAAAATTCTTAATATTGTTTCAATTATCGGCAAAATAATCGGCGAAATTTGCCGATGACGATGACGATGACGATTTTAAAAAAATATGCCGATTTTTGCCGATGACGATGACGATGACGATTAATCGTCCCATCACTAATAATAATATGTAAAGGTGGATGGGCGCTCTCGCGCGCTGACGTAATCTTGGCTACGCCAAGATTACGTCATCACACTCGATCCCAACTCTCATTTAGGCCTAAACTCACTCCACGCTGATCACGCCACAAGGGCCGTAAGCGCATATCGACGCAAAAAATATCGGCGTCCACCCTCGGGGTGACCCCCCTCTATATACATCCTACAGACTTGAAAATTACACGGATTCGACCTTACCCCATATATAGACTGTATTCCAAGTTTCAGACCTCTATCTCTATTCCTTCATATCGAAAAGGGTGATGGAGGTCAAACTGGTACATTACTACTATCGTCCGTTCCCTTTTCATCCAACATATACCCTAAATATTTAAACTCAGACACTTGTTCCAGCTGCTCACCATCTAACATAACCTTCACACTGAGGAGTGTCCTCACTCACAACCATAACCTTACTCTTTTCCACGTTTACTTTCAAGCCCCTCCTTTTACACACCCAGCCAAATCTCTCTACCAATCCTCTCAAACTCTCTTCAGATTCACCACACAGAACCAAATCATCCGCATATATAGTAGGGCACCATCCCACTTCATCTCTCATCCACATTACTAACACTTACCTGCCATCCCACCTCAAAATTCTTTCATAACCCCATCCATATACAAATTGAATAACCAAGGAGACATAACACAACCCTGTCTTACTCAGCTATTAATCCTAATATATATATATATTATCATATATATATATATATTATATTATATATTAGTATAATATATATATATTATAATATATATAATAATAATATATGTATATATATAATATAGTATATATATAATATATATATATATTATATTATATATATATATATATATAATATATATATATATATATATATAATATATATATATATATATATATATATATATATATATATATATATATATATGTCTTACACATATATAATATATATATTATATATATATATATATATATATAATATATACTAGTAATGATATATATATATATATATATATATAAATATTATATATATATAATATATATATGTTTAATATATATTATATATATATATATATATATATATATATATATATATATATATAATATATATATATATTATATATAATATATATAATATATATATATATATATATATATATATATATATATATATATATTTCTCCTGTTTTGTTTGGATTTCATTGATCATCACCGCCAGTTACTTTTTTCTAGTTCTATTAATATTAGTTCTAATGTGAGCGACAGTGGCAAAGGCAAGGGGCTCGGGTTCGATCCCCGTCTGGATCCTAGGTAGTAATTATCCAGAGGAGTTTCCCTCCTAGAATAGGTCTAAAAAAAAAGCTAGTAAACCTGCCCTCCATTTCCCTATTCAGAATGACCTTAATTAATTGGTGCAGTTCCTTACTCGTATCCTGGATTGTCTTGGGGATGATCTCAAAATTCTAGACCTTTCTTTAACATACAATCCTTCTCCTTATTCTGGTAAACTTTTTCCTTCTCTGGGTTCCCCCGATGACCTTCTTATCTCTGTATCCTCTTCTATCTCTTCAAGTCCTCCGTAGGAAAGACCTCCTCCTACGGTGAGGAAACGTTATTTGCACTTTGGTGCTATAAACTGATTGTACTTCTGGTCGTACTTCTTTGACTTATCATGGAATGACTAGTGCTTCCATGGGTGAGGTCCCTCAGAATGGGGACTTCTCCATAAGGTCGACAGGAAAATGGGTCGAGAGTAAAAAAGGTCGACACAACATCAAAAAACTTTCCTGTACAGCCCGCCGCAGGCGTTATTATAGGTTAGGTTAGGTTAAGTTAGGTTACGTTAAGTTAGGTTAAGTTACGTTTTGTTGGATTCCTTATAGAAACACTAAATAACCAGATTTTTCTTTGCAAATGTTGACCCATTTTATTGTCCCAACCATTTGGGTATGGGTCCTTCAGAATGTGAAGAACTAATGTGATTCTCTCTGGCATGGAGGAGTATATTCTATATTCTTTCCCATCAGCTAGAACTAACAAACACCAGTTTAACTATGATTCCTCTCGTGCTAGTCACAGGAAATCTGCCTTCAGGAATTACCGTCATATTCAAACTCCAGAAACTCACGCTTTTTACCTTTCATCTTGAATTCCTGCAAAATCTATTCTCCGTGAAACTAAAAACTAATTCTTCTGTAGGAATTGCAATGATCGTTCTGGTTCTTTCTCCTCACGACCTTTCTGGTATTATGTGTGCAATAACACTAACTGTAAAACAATGATAGAAAGGGAAATTTACACAATGTTTACCTTTAAATATATATTTAGTACGTACAGTGTATGATTTACAACTGAAAAAGAAATAGAAATATAAAATTTTAGATACAAATATTTTTATTTTGAGGTTTCCATTTCTTCGTCCGACCGTACATTGAATTTTGGCGAATCTTCATCATCTGAATCTACAAACAACCATCGACTTCCCTTTGCAGACGCTGATAGTAATGTAGTTGGTCTAGAATCTGAAGTTGATGGCAGGCAGACGTTTCAGTGGAAGGTTGCGATTTTGCTCTATTGAAGAATGGCAACAGTTGCGTGCGTGCGTGCGTTTCCTTCCACACAACACTGAGTAGTAATGAATTCCGCGGACAGAGATTTAAGAGCGCCCTTATTGCGAAACGCCTTTAAGATAGTAGCCGTTATTGCCAGGTGCTACTGTATCTCATATGTTGTCAAGTTTGGTCAAAGAGTAATCACACAGTATCTTTTTTCTATCTAAAAAATTGTGAATCTGCTAGTTCATAATTCATTTTATAGCCATTTTTCGTCATTTTTTTTTTATATTTTCCTTCTTTTATTAAAATATACGAGAATTTCAAACTTTCTTTTTAAATTTCACATATAATTGATAAGAACTATTCTCTTTTTCCTAGAGTTCTCCAGAAAATCAAGTCAATGTCACTAAGCTCGTTTGCTTCCAATGTTATTCTTTTAGTTATTTCAAGATATGAAAAGAAAGGGTCGAGATGCTAACCCTTTCGTCGCCCTGACTCTCCACACATGATCCGATTCTACTGATATATCCAAACTATATATATATAGTATATTATATATATATATATATATATATATATATATATATATATATATATATATATATATATATATATATATATATATTATATATATATATAGTATATAATATATTATATATATGTGTTGTTATATATTGTGTGTTTAGACTGTGATGTGATAGGTTGCGTTTCCGGAGCTCCAATGGCGTTGATTAAGTCCATAATGATTTTATTTTAAAAGTTATTTTCCCCATTAGTGGTTTTTGTAGACTTAAGTCTCTCCTTTTTAACTTTTTTAACTAGTATATTGGTTTTATATTTGAAGAATTATAATAATTTATAAAAGATAGTTATTAGATTTAATTTTGTTTTTTGAAACTTTTTAGTTATGTTAGATAGTCATAGTTAGTTTTTAGAATGTGTAATGCGTAGTTTTGATAGTACTAGGTTATATTTTTTTTTTCTTCGTCTTTTAACTTTAGTGTTTTGTGTTTCTATTTTTTTATTTATTTTAAAGTTTTGTTATTCACAACACTTTACGTATTTGGTTGCCAATTATTTTAGTTTTATACATATTTTGTTTTATATTGAATGATTGTAATTTTTTTTTTTTTATTCGTAAATTTGTTAGGGTGTGTGAATGCATGTGTTTTAAACTTTCTAGAATTTTTTTTTCAGTTTTACATATTTATTGTAAATTACGTTTTAGCATTTTAATCATTGCGTTTTTAGGAGTAAACTATTAATCTAATTTCAACTTTCGTTTTTTTTCTGTCTGTCAGTTTTTGTCTGTTGTTTTTTTGTTGTGCTTCGTGTGTGTGCGTTTGTGATGGCAGATTTCCACAGACGCGCCGGCTTTCTATCGACTTTATCAACATCGCGGCTTACTCTCTAACTCTGCATCCTTGGAATACCACCTCTCTAACTCTAACCCTAAACCTTTTGCCCTTGTGCTGAGAACAGCATAGCTAAAGATTCATCCTCTAAACTCTGCTTTAATATATTCTAATATAACTATTCATAATTTCCGTCTAAAGGGTAGAGTATGTGCCATTTAAACATAAACACTCCTGTAACACGGCTTCTTAGGAATCTCGAATCTCCTAACTTCGATGTTCTGTGGCCTTAAATCTTTCTTCCCTTCTACTTACAATAATTCTTCTCTTCTGGCTACTGTCTCCTACAGAACAGATTTCATGCCTTTTTTGAATATCTTACAACTTCTCCCGAGACTTGTTTTATCTTCTCATCCAAATACTGAGGTCCTCTATTTAGCGGATTCAATGTACACAACAATGAATGGTTGGGGGTCCTAGCTCATACTGATTTTATGGGGAGTGGAGGCGAATCATTAGCCATTCTCAACGATTCTGAGCAACTAATTAAAGAACAAACACACATTCCGGATCGTCCCAACCAATCTTGAACACACTTGACCTTATGTTTCACCACTAGTCCTTCTCTCTATAAATAAACCACCTTCGCTCCTATTGGTAAATCTGACCACAACCTTATATCTCTAATTTTAATACTTTCTCTCCAACAGCTCCATCCTGCCCTACGTGTTTTTTCTGGCACTTTGATGTCCGATGGGGGGGCCTTGCGTGCTTCTACGCTAACTATAATTGAATGACGCTTTGTCTCTGGTGACGCTTCGACTTCTGCCGATAAAGGGGGAGCTGTAATTCGTTGATGGGATGAGCAGGTCCATTCCTTCTTCCACTAAATCTTTCTCTCCTCATATCCATGGTTCGATCGTGCTGTGTCTCTGGCCATTCAGGCTAAAGACAGCGCGTATATCGGAGTGGAAAAATCTCGTTCTCCTATCACTCTTGCTAATTTTCATTCAGCTAGAAATCGTTCAGGATACTCTTCGCCGAGCAAAGCGGGCTTTCATCAAACGAAAGTTGCGCTAACCTCCTTGTTCTCCTACTGACAATCTTTCTGCGCCTCTGCAAAAAACATCTCCAAACAACTCTTAAAACTGTCTTTCTCCTCGTATTCGATCTGATGGTTCTGTGCTAAATCTCCAACTGAAAAGGCCAATCTCTTCGCCTCCTATTTTCCTCTAACTTAACCCTACGATTCTTGCATTCCTCATCCTCCTCCTTCTCCTCTCAGTGTCCTATGCCTTTGCCTTTGATTACATTTGATCGGGTGCATGGCTCCTGAAATCTACGAACATTAGGAAGGCCAGTGGCCCGGATGGCATTCCTCCCCGAGTTTTGAGGAGTGTTTTTCCGTGCCTATTCTCCCGCCCCTCGTCTCAACATATTCTCGTAGTCTCATACTAACAACTTTCCCTCAGTGTGGAAAGCCACGCACATGTCCAACCTTACCGAAAAAAGAAGGCCGCTTCTTGATCCTTCCAACTAATCGCCCTATAGCTCTTACTGTATTCTATCTAAGATCTTGAAAACACTTCTCAACTCTCATTTCTTAGATCATCGGGAATCATTCACTTCTTTCCCATCGCCAGTACGCTTTCGGCGCTCGAGGTCTCCTGGCGATATACTTTCCTATTTACTGAATTATGGTTTTCCGCTCTTAGGAACTACGGGGAGACTTGCGTGGTGCGCTGACATATCCAAAGCTTTTGACGGGGTATGGCACGCTCACTGCTCTCCAAGCTCCCCGCCTTTGGGTTTCCTCCTTCTCTTTGCTTACTTATGTCTAGTTTTCTTCAAATCACTCAATATCGGCTGTTGTTGATGGGGCGACTTCTTCTTCCTTTTCTGTCAATAGTGGTGTTCCTCAGCGGTCTGTCTTATCTCCTACTTTATTCCTGCTTTCATTAATGATTCTCTCACCTGCACATCTAACTCTATTAACTCATATGCCGATGACTCGACCCTTCAGTCTTCAAACTCATTTCAATTCTGCTCCTTCTTTTACTTCTAGAATTGCCTCTCGCTTAATCTTTCCGATTCTATTCTCGCTTGATCTGGAATAGAGTTCCGGGTGGGTCGTCTGAGCTTGTGAAATTCAAAATTCTTAAAAACTGAACTTCTAACAAAAGCTCCTCTCTAGACACCTTCTAACTTTTCCTATCTCTTTTGACGTTCTTTCGTCTCTCCTGTTGACAATAGAAACATCCTTTGGCCTTAAACATAAACAAAAAAATGTCTTGGAAACCTCACATCACAACGGTTGCTAGGGGCGGCCTCAAAAAACGGGAGAGTTTCTGTATTTAGACTGCGAGACTTGTTTTCCTCTTCCCAAGTTGCTCCAGCTATACAAGGCCTCATCGCCCTTGTTATGAGTCTGCTTCTCATATCTTTTGGGGGCTCAGTTTCACCGGGCATATTGCGTACGTCGAGTCAAAAGCCAAAAGCTTATAAACTGTCTGTACTTGCCAGTTCACTGCACCCCTATCTTTGCAGCGCGATGGCAGTGCTTTATCCTTTTCTATAGTACCGCAGCGGAGGCTGCTCGAGGATCTTATCACTCGAGGTACCTCCACCTTTACGCGCCCTCGTATCACTAGGGGCTGATCTGCACATTGAGTTTTGTGTTATGTAGCGTACTCCAGGCTAGTTCGCTGCGTTGCTTCCTTCTTTCCTGCCACATCTGTTCTGAGGAATTCTCTTCCATCTCTGTGTTTCCTGCTGATTTATTCTCCCCCACTTCAAAGCCTGCGTCTGTGCTCATCTGCGTACTTTGCGTTTAGTTGTTGATTTGTGAGG
>JABUQX010024699.1:57500-67500 GCA_015478945.1 Trachelipus rathkii | reverse complement strand
CTATATATATATATATATATATAATATATATATATATTATATATTTATATGTATATATGATATATATAATAAATACTATATAATATATATAATATATTATCTATAACATAATATTCATAGTATATAAATATAAGTATATAAGTATATATAATATATACTATATATATATATATATAATGATATAATATATATATATATATATATATATATATATTGGTTAATGTGTAGACTGTGTGATGCGTGTGTTGTGATTTCTTGTTCTCATTAAATCCATTAGAAAAATTAAAAAAGTAAATAAACTAAAGTATATAAATAAATCATTAAAGAAATAAAAAATTACGTATGGTAGGCATAAGGATGTCAATAATAATCAGAATCGAATTAATGTACCTTCAGAGTAGAAGAATTAAAACAACACGATTATTTGCTAATGATTTTACAACATGCAAAATTCTCTCTCTCTCGCTGAAGTCTTGGCTCCTCCCGCTTCTTATCTGCTCTTCGCTCCTCTCTTGTTGCTTCTCTTCGTCCTACCTCCCTTTGTCTTTCTTTGTCTCTCTCTCTCTCTCTCTCTCTCTCTCTCTCTCTCTCTCTCTCTCTCACTCTCTTCTCTCTCATATGCGCACAACCGTTCACACACACACACACACACACACACACACACACACACACACACACACACACACACACACACACACACACACACAACACACAACACGCACGCAATCATACATACAGCACACACACGCACACGACAAACACACACACACACCACAACACAACACACGCACACATACCAATACACACACACACACACCACACACCACAAAACACACACACACACACACACACACACACACACACACACACACACACACACACACACACACACACACACACACACACACACACACACACACACACACACACACACACACACACAACCACAGACACACACACACATACACGATATTACAACACATACCTCTCAACACACACACACACACTCAACACACACACACACACACACACACACACACACACATACACGCACGCATACACACATACACACACACACACACACCCAAATACACACACACACATACACACACATCAGCGACACACACAGCACACACAAACAGGGATCTTTCACATTCACACACACACACCACACGCACACACACACACACACATCATCACACAGCATCACAACACACACACACACGGGACACACAGACAACTGAATTTATTGCTTATAATTTTAGATTGTTTTTATTCAGGTTTTTCAAAGGAAAAATTATGTAAGCACTGAAAAATTATTGTTATTATTATTATTATTATTATTATTATTATTATTATTATTATTATTATTATTATTATTATTATTATTATTATTATTATTATTATTATTATTATTACTGTTATTAAATAATTGTTCTAGAAGCTATTATTTTTATTCTCTGTCATGTTCTCGTAACATACTTTCTTAAAAGATACACCTACATGTAGTATACTATGTCTGTGACTAGTATCAACTGTAAAGTGGCTGAGAGTATATAAAGGATTGAAATCCAAAAATATTCCATTTCAGCATCAAATGTTGAAGTGTTAACATCTATTTCTCTTAGCTCTTAAATAGATGTTTATATTATTTCCACTTTACATTACAGTTATTGAAGAAGAATGGACAATTCAACTGAAGGTGGAATGCCTAACAAGAAGCGTAAAACCCGTATAGCTACTATAAATCATCTGTCTATGGAAGAAGTTAGTTCAACAATGGATAAACACACCTACGAAGTATCAATTACAGATGAAAGCTTCTTTAATAACAATCGTAGTATTGAAGAATCATTTGAAAAAGTCATAAAAGAAGTAATTAACGAGATTAAACACGATGTCGATTATAACCCCTTAAGAATGCGTGTGGGGATAAGTTTCACATTTGGAGAAGAAGGTTCGGATCGGAAATTCTACGTCAACATAAATTATCATGATATAGCTATAGGTAATGCTGTATCTGAGATTCTAAGACGCCTTCAGCTATCTTTCCAGTCTGGCGATAAAGCTTCGTTCGCAAAATTTAAAGCCATAGCGACTGTTTTCCGCATACATCAAGGACAGGGCTTGAAGAATAACTGATGCCAATAAATGAATGTAAAATATACTGATGTAGGTTAAAAGGTTTCAAATATTAGTTTTGAACATAAATACATTCCTAAAAATCATCTACTTGAAGGGCCTACAGGGTGTGCCTTCAGAGCAATTATACTCTATAAAAAAACAGTAAGAAACGGAATGAAAGCTGGAAACATAAAACCCAGTACAATCGAAAGTGAGGCTAAGAAACTAGCAGATGCATGTGGGTTGGAATATGATAAACCTTTTATAGCTACCGATTTCAAAAAAATCGAGGACAACGAAAATTGCCGTATCATAGTATTCGGTCCTGAAGGTAATGATGTGAAAATAATATATAACCCTTCAAATGAAAATAGGAACGATCCCTTATTCATTATAGGTCATGATGGAAATAATCATTACTATGCCGTAGCCGAAGACAAGTTAAAGCTATGCTTTGAGAACACCAGAAAACATCATGCATATATGAACGGAATCTTCTGTACTTACCTGTACATCTTTCAAGTAGGTGAATAAATATAGCCCATAAACTCACCTGTGAACACTACGGATGCCGGCAGTGTTTAGATGAAAAATGTAAAGGTTCATATGATCATGATGGTTTCTTCCAAGAATGTCATGACTGCTAATCGTAAATTTTTTTACAATGCTACTTGCTTAAAAAATCATCAAGATAATAAAACATGTAAGAAAATAAAAATATGTAAACTATGCCTAACACAAATAAAAGCTAAACGCGACGGTCATTTTAAACACGATTGTACTAAAGCATATTGCACTATATGTAAAGAAAAATATGAACCTAAAGAAGACGAATAAGAACACATCTATATGAAAAAGAAAACATGTAGAAGAACGATGAAGAAGAAAGGCTGGAATTAATGAGTTGATGAATTGAAGAACCAAAGGTATGATACTGTTTACTAAAGACATCGGAGAACCTACAACAAGATAAAGGTGTTAATGCTAAAGGACGAAGAAATTTTAAAGTTACAACGCTTATCTTTTTGAACCAAATGATATGTCATGAAGTATAAATATATAGAATATGAGTAGTGTATATGTGTTACGGTCCTCGTACGAAGAACGTTTTAAAATAGAAGATTGAAAGGAATCTCTGTAAACCAATTCATCGTTTTATAATGGAGTTTTTTTCAGAGAAAGAAGAAATAGTCAAAAGTAGTTGTAGCCGCACATAACGGCGGCAAGTTTGATCATCAGTTCATATATGCTTCTACTGACTCATCCAAGTTCGGAAGCTATCAGCAGTAGTCCTATAAAAAGAGGCAATAAAATAATATCAATGGGGTCAAACAATAATATAATGTTTAGAGACACACTACTTTTTACCCCATGTGCACTAAAAAGCATGCCTAAATGTATGGGCATTGATGATAAAAACCTAACCAAAGGATTCTTCCCTTATACATTTTTAAATGAAGAAACTCTACATTATAAAGGACTTATTCCCGACAAGGAACTTTTTGAATTGGTAAAAATGTCAGTTATAGAAAAACAAGATTTTCAGGAGTACTATAATAGCTTTGAGAATAAAGAATACAGTATTTTCGAAGAATGCGAAAAGTATTGTATCCAGGATGTGTTAATGTGCTCAGAAAATGTTTTGAAAAGTTCAGAGCCAGTTTTATAAAAGATTTTAATATTGACTGTCTTGTTGAATGCACAACGATTGCATCATTATGCTACACTATCTATAAAAACGTATTCATGCCTGAAGGGAAAATTACCATTCTAGGTAGAGAGAATCCAAAACCCTTCACATATGAAGCTATTCGTTGGATAATGTACCAGGAGAAATTAAATAATATCAGTATAAGACATGCGCGCAATGGAGGTGAGAAATCGTTTAAAATAAAAAATAAATGGCTCTATCCCGACGGATATGGTTATGTAAATGGAATAAAAACCGCATTTTTGTATCATGGATGTGCATGGCATGGACATAAAGACTGTAATAAAGGAAGAGGAACACTTCATGGTAATTCATCTTTAGACCGCTACACACTCACTATGAATCAAGAAAATGTGTACAGAGAAAATGGATTTAACGTGATTAGAGTATGGGAATGCGAGTGGATGTCACAGAAAGAAGAAACAATTCAAGATCCTGATCATATAGATAAAGACGTGACTGTTAAAGAATATGTACAGCGTATAAGTAACGACGCTGTTAACAACAGACTTGTAATAGACAAATCATTGTTCGGGGGTCGTACCGAGCCTTTCGTGCATTATTATCCTCCAACAGAGGGCAAAAAGATAATGTATCTGGATTATACATCTCTCTATCCATATGTACAGAAACGTATGAAGTATCCCTGTGGTCCACCTGAAAAACTAATAGGCGACAAAGTGCCAGGTATTGAGTCTTTTAAGAATGGAATCGATGACAAATATTTTGGTGTTGCGTATATCAAGATCCTTCCACCCCAAGAACTATACATTCCTGTCCTTCCTGAACGGACTAAAAAGAAACTAATGTTTCCATTATGTGCGAAATGTGTAGAGAAAGGTTGTGAGAAATGCACGCACAGTGAGAATGAACGTGCAATAGACGGTGTATACACAACTCCTGAAATTAAGCTAGCAATAGAGACGGTCTGCAAAATACTCAAGATATTTGAAGTATGGTCATTTAAAGAACAAGAGTTTTTGTTTGAGGGGTATGTCAACCATTTCGTAAAAGTAAAGACTGAAGCTTCAGGACTTCCTAATATATATGTGATGAAGACGATCCTGACTTTTTGAAGAAACACCTTAAAGAATTCGTGCCGCTTATTCAAAGAATAGTAGAATGGTGGTAGAGCTTGACATCAGCACATCAAGAAGACCCTGGCATGCGATTTCATTGCTAAACTGTTGTCTTATTTCTTCTTTGGGGAAAATTTTGCACAAATACACCCATCACGTGAAGATAGAGTATGGGCTAGTGCCAAAGAAGTATGGGAATCTGATCAATCAATATGATGTTGAAGTCTCCATCCGTTGTAGCCCATAGGCAGATAAAGTATATTGTGACAATTGTAAAAAATGAATCTAGCTGAACGTTCATCAACAACTACAAACATTCCTATTGCATCATTCACCACTGCTTACGCCCGTATAAAATTATACGAGTTACTTAATAAGGTTAAAGAAAGGGCATTGTATTGTGACACAGATTCTTGTATTTTTTGTATCTGGTGAAAACGATGAAGTTCCCGATACAGGTAACTTTTTAGGTGAGTTGACAGATGAAATAGCTGATTATGGAGAAGGCGCCTATGGTGACTCCTTTGTATGCACAGGGCCTAAATCATATGCTGTCAGAATAAGAACTAAGGAAGGTGGTATAAAATATATTGTAAAAGTCAAAGGCCTTACAATCAGTAAAGACACTAAAGATACTATTAACTTCGGGAAATTGATGAAGTTAGTAACTGAACGAGGTTCTGAAAATAGTTCAGGACATGATGAATCGTGTTATCATGTGATGTATTGGTATGGGTTAGTAATCAGTGGTATAGGGTGTATTAAGCTTATTTATGATTGGGTATTGTATTATGTTAGTGTTAAAGTAGTATTGTAGATAGTGTGTGGGAACTGTATGATTGTTGATTGGGTCCCGGTAATTGGGTATGATTTAGTTATTCCTTATCCTGTATAAAACGTTTAGTAGTGATGAGTAAGTAATATAGTGAGTATTTGTATCTGGGGTTTTCGTAATACGTATATTTTTGTTGGTAATCATTGCGTGTAGTTAATGATAGACATCGAGACAATGACGTCACATGTAGAAAAGCAATGAATGAGATACCATTGGTAATGGCAAGTGAATCAGTCGAAATAGACTTTCCACATATAAATTGCAGGCGATGGAACAAATGAATCGCAGAATCCTCTAGCCGACTTACATGGAAGTAGTAGAGGCGGTTTATGTTACAACATACCTACTACTACTTTTCAGGCGGGGAAACATGGTGGAGTTAGTATTATATCAGGTTCTAGAATGCTGCAACATACTTCTGATAAACGTATCTTTGTACGAAATTCTTTCCGTACAGTATCCTATGGATTTAAACCAATTATTACTTATTTAATATCATATATATATCTATATATATTATATTAGTATATAATATCTATATAGTATATATACTATATATATATATATATATAATTATATATATAGTATATATATATATAATATATATATATATATATATATATATTATATATCGCTTATCTATATGTGAAAATATTTTGTAAAATGTAGTATATATATATATCATATATATATATATATGTATATAATATATATATATTTATATATATATATATATATATAATATTATGTATATATAATATATAATATATATATTATATAATATTATATATATATATATATATATATATTATTATATCTATATTTATAATAATATATATATATATATATATAATAGTATATAATATATATATATCTTATTTGTATGTGAAAATATTTTGTAAATGTAATTATATAATATATATATATATATATTTATATATTATATTAGATATATTTATATATGGTATTTATGTGCATATTACATTTATATATATTGATTCCTATTTTTATTAATATTTTATAATAAAATAATAAAAATGTAAATAATAATAAATTATTCTAATAACCCTTATAATAAAATAAAAAAAAATAATAAGATGTATTTAAAAAAGAAAAGATAAATTATTTAAAAAGTTTAACTAAGTAAAGATGAGAAAGAGATATATGTTGTTTGTATTTGATTACGTGTGCATGCAATACAGTGTTTAGTTAATTAGCGGAACAATACAAAGATAAAGAGTTACTGGGTTTAAGGGAGAGCTGATTTATTAATATAACGATTAATCGATACTTTATAATGAAAAAATGCATATGTATTTTTATAACAATAAAGTTAACAAAAAAAAAAAAAAAAAAAAAAAAAAAAAAAAAAAAAAAAAAAAAAAAAAATTAAAAAAAAAAAAAAAAAAAAAAAAAAAAAAAAAAAAAATTAAAATGTTTATAAAAAATTATTAAATTTTTTAATTGTTTATCGATTAATCGACTAATCGATATTTTAATAACCTAAAAACTTAACTTAAAGACGTAAAGCAATAAAACAATAATGTAATATTGTGTTAAACCATTATTGCATCGATGCATCGATGCATCGATGCATCGATGCAACGATGCATCGATGCATCGATGCATCGATGCATTAATGTATGTAATATGTAATATGCTCAATACATAATTCATATTGTTTTACTGCTTGTTATGTATTAAAGTTATTGTTTTCAAGTAAAAATTCTTGTTTTTACAGACCCTAAAGCAGTAAGCAGTAAAGCAAAAGCTTATTATTCACACTGTTGCTGTGCAAATGCGATATTGTTTTAGTGCTCTTCTGTCTTATATGTTTCAATGAAATTTTATTAATAAAATACATTAAAATGATGAAAAGCAGAAAAATAAAAAGGTGTTTCACATACTCTATGTAATCTATGACATAGAGATGTATGGCTTTCCAAATCTATTTGTGGTTCTTTGCGCGTTTCTCTACCTTCAAGCGCTTTGCTAGGCGAATCGGGACATTGACGATGATCTCTGCGGAAACAACAACGACAACAGCGACAACTAGCGAACCTAACGAACAACGAATGTGAAATTGCGGAGGCGTTCAACCTTGCGGGCCGAACTTGCAACGATTGCCAGCCAACGATTGCGGAACTTGTTAAAAAACGCGACGACGGCGACGACGATGAATTTGCGATTCATCCTGACGAAAACGACGATTGAAAATTATGACGACGATTAACAACACGATTTATAAAACAAAATGGCGGACGCATGTCAACAAGGTTGTTAAAAAGGTCCATGAAAGAACATGAATAAAATAAACTAAACTAAACATACATAAACTTAAAAATAACTAACTAACGTATCTGAAAAAAAAGAGGGGGGGCTCCACCCCCTTTGGGGACTCCCCCTGGAGTGAATCCCATACATAAAAAATCAACCCAGGAAAGTACGTGAGAATCTGGGATGACAAAATGATACCCTAAAAACACCCCATGAACCTATGTGAGTAAAAAATATATGACTGTACTGACATACGACTTGTAGGATCGACGACTCCCCTGACAAGTCGGCCGTTAGTTGGGGTCCCCTTACTACTCGAACCCTCTCTGTTGGTAAAGTGTGTTACCACCTGACCACGATGAGCTAGGAGGAAATCCATCATTTACTTCTGAAAGATTACTATCTTCCCAGAATAATAAGGCATGTCAGTCCTTAGACAGTGACCTTTGGTAGACGTACCCGCTCGCACTCGGGTCAAGGGTCAAGGGTCAAGGGTCACACAGTGTTTGATTCAGGGTGCAATAGTATCAGTAACAAATTTAGAACTGCTAGCACACGCACTAACAGTTCATGATATGATAAGAAAAAATTAATCTCCCCTGCTGGGTTTCGAACCCTAACCCTCGCTGTTGATAAAGCAAGTGTCAGTTGGTAACACACTTGCTTTACCAACAGCGGGTTCGAAACCCAGCAGGGGAGATTAATTTTCCTTATCTATCATGAACCATGAGTGCGTGTGTTAGCAGTTTTAGATTTGTTACTGATACTATTACTCCCTGAATCAAACCCTGTGTGACCCTTTACCCGAGTGTGAGTGGGGAGGCAGGGCTACGGACACGGCAAATTGTTTTCCTGCTCCGGCTCCGGCTCCGGCTCCATCATTTTAAAATCACCCGCCTCCGACTCCAGCTCCGACATTTTAAAAGTGTTCGTCTCCGACTCGGCTTCTAGTTATAATTCCTTCTCCATTTACACTTATGAAATCACTAATTCTCTGTTACAAAATTTTTATGGTATGATGAAATTGAATGTTTGTTAATGACATCTTTATTAACTTAGAATTAAAAACTTAGAAAATATTTTATAGAAAATAAGTTTTTTAAGAAATTCAGAATAAGAATAATTCACTTTCTTTCTAAATTTTAATATAGCGCTGGTTCGATTTCCCGTCCGGATTCTAGGTAACATATACCTAGAGAAATTTTTTTTCTATAATAGGTCAATGCCCGTGAGCTGCCAACTTAAAAAGGAAAAAGGAAATTAACGTGTTTCTTGTTAAAATGTAATGAAAATTCCCAATTTTGGTATAGAGAGAGAGAGAGAGAGAGAGAGAGAGAGAGAGAGAGAGAGAGAGAGAGAGAGAGAGAGATGGCGAGGGGACGTGCGATAGAAGACGGTGATTGGAAAAGAGAGGAGAGAGAGAGAGAGAGAGAGAGGAGAGAGAGAGAGAGATTGAAAAATAGTGGCACTATTTTCATTAAATGGCCTATATATATCACTATTTGTGTTTATCACTAAATAAAAACTATTTGGAGAAGAATTTGTGATTTCGTTTAAAAGCTTCATATATCATGTGTCTGTTGTGAGTATGTTGTGTATATTTTGCCGGCACTTTATAATTTGGCACCAGTGTAATTTGAATTTAAAATAAATAATATTCTCATAAAACTGAGAAAATATTATAAAAAAAAGGAATATATTGAATGGATGTGCTGGAGTGGAGCGAGAACAGAGATTTGCGATGAGATCCTCTTCGTGAGAGCTCTGGAACTTGAGCTAAAGATTGTGAAATTCTCGGAAGCTGGAGCTGAACTTTGAATTTACTCCGAAGTATTGCAGAAGTTAAGGTCTTTGGAGTGATCCGGAGCCGGAGGCGACCCCACACTGGTTTGTACGAACTAAGAGTAGAATACAATTCAAATCTAAAAGGTTAACTCAATTAACAATTTTAAAATTAAAATTAAAATTAATTTT
>JABUQX010024699.1:52500-55000 GCA_015478945.1 Trachelipus rathkii | reverse complement strand
TATATTATATATATATATATATTATATATATATATATATAAATATATATATTTATATACTATATACTATATACATTATATAATATCATATAATATATAATATATATATATATAATAATATATATATACTATATATATATATATATATATATATATATATTATATATATATTATTATATATATTAAATATATATCATATACTATATATAATACTATA
This sequence comes from Trachelipus rathkii, assembly GCA_015478945.1. Lineage (NCBI taxonomy): Eukaryota > Metazoa > Arthropoda > Malacostraca > Isopoda > Trachelipodidae > Trachelipus > Trachelipus rathkii. Next base: position 54,784 of record JABUQX010024699.1, on the reverse strand, counting down.
TCTATATATATTATATATATAATATATATAAGGACACAAAAATTGCCGTTAGTAGGAGATTTTCTGTAATATATAATTATAGCTTACGCCATATTGAATTACCGCTAAACCTCCAATACCCCACATCCTAAAGCAATAGCAACACTTACAACAGAATAATCTATCATAACATACAAAACTCTCTCTCTCCTCTCTCTCTCTCTCTCTCTCTCTCTCTCTCTCTCTCTCTCCTCTCTCTTCCTCTCTCTCTCTATCATTGCTTCTATCGGATGTCTGGATTCGAAACTACGACCACGGTGGCTAGAATTTCAAAATGAGTTGAGCCGAAGCAGGGCTTGCTATCAATCTAAGATAATTTTTGCATTATAACCCACTTGGTCAGAATACATGTAATAAATTTTTCCCTGACCAAAGACCCTACTACAGTAGGTAATGAACCCCATAAATTCATGTGATTGAGGATCAGTGGCAATAAAGTAAGTAACCATATAATAAAATATATATATATATATATATATATATATATATATATAATATATAGATTATGAATATATAATAAATATTTTATATATATTATATATATATATATATATATATTATATGTATGATATATATATATAAGTAGTTCTGACTATACCTCTATATATATATATACTATATATATATATAAATATATATATATATAATATATATATATCTATATTATAATATATGGCAATATAGTAAATATATTATATATATATATATATATATATATATATATATAATATATCTTTTAGAAACTTGGAGGATACTCGTTAATCTTCAAAGCTTTAAAACAACAATCAAGGGTTGAGGATTTATCTGAATCAAAACGTTAATAATTTATTATTATTATTATTATTATATATATTATTATTATTATTATCTAATATTATTATTATTATTCATTATTAATTATAATATTATCAATTATAACAAATTATTATTTTATCATTATTAGTATTAAATATTTAAATATATGTATTATTTATTATGATTAATTTATTATTATTATTATTTTATTATTATTATATTATCATATTATTATTTTTTATTATTATTATTTATGATTATTATTATTATCAGTAATATATTATTATTATTATTATTCATTATTTATTATTATTCATTCATTTTATTATTTTATATTATGTATTATTTAATTATTATTATTATTATTATTATTATTATTATTATTATTATTATTATTATTATTATTATTATTATTATTATTATTATTATTATTATTATTATTATTATTATTTTATATTTTTATTTATTTTCCTATTATTCTTATATATTATTATTCATTATATATTATTTTTTCATTAATTATTGTTATTTACCATTAGAATAGATTATTATTATTATTATTATTATTATATATGATTATTATTTATTGTTATATTAACTTTATTTTATTATCTATATTTTTATTATTTTATTCTTTTTTTCCCATATTTTATCCATTTCGTTCTATTTTTATTATATTTTATAATTATTAGTATTATTATTATTATTATTATTATTATTCATTCATTATTTATTATCTATTATTCATCTATTATCATTATTATTATTATTTTATTATTATTTTATTTATTATATATTATTATTATTATTATGCTATTATTATTATTATATATTTATTATTATTTTAATTGGCTTATTTCATCCTCCTCCTATCCCCAGACTGGGGGTGAGGCGCGTAGCATACACCGGAACAGAAAAGTAGTAGAAGAATATGACGCAAGTCAAAAAAGAAATCCGCCGCCCCCTTTACCGTCCCATTTATACCCTTAACTGAGAACTCGTTGCAGTCAGAAAAAATTCACCCTAGTGATTTTACGAACTGCGACGAACCCTTACTGTGGTATCTCGTCAATGTGGGGTTCATCAAATGGGGAAAGCAAACAAACAAACCTCCTCACAAGAATACTCCATTTACTCCTGTTATGCACCTTTCTTTTTCTACAAGACTCACATTCCTTTCTATCAGATATTCCTTTACTGACTCAATCCACTTTTTCTTTGGTCCACCCAGCCGGTCGATTCCTAGCATGCTCACCACTATATATCCACCTCACCAACCGACTATCATTCTTCCTTTCCACATAACCAAACCATCTCAATGTACTCTTGTTTATTCTCTCATTTACGTCTTTCTTCACACCATAAAACTCCCTAAAGCGTTCATTCTTCATTTAATCAATTCTTCTCACGCCTAACACGTTCAAAAGATTGTCCATCTGAACACATTGTA
>JABUQX010024699.1:20000-40000 GCA_015478945.1 Trachelipus rathkii | reverse complement strand
GCCGTGGAAGTCGTTGCATTTGTCGTGAAGACGAAGCGGAATACCTACCGGAGGGTCGACAGAGAGGGACTTCGTTCCCCCTTCTGTTCCAACGTCTGCTCCCAACCCGGCAGTCTCAATGTCAATATAGTTCATGTGAATGCGACTTCGAATGTATAGGCAAGAATAATAATTATGTATACTCTGAACACTCTGATTAATGGAGCGAAGTTATGTGTTGGAGCCCCTTCTATGATTATTGCGAAGATCAATCTCAGAATCATGATATAACAGCTCGAATTAAATTAAATAACTTGTATAGCTCCACCCACATTATACCCGTATGACTGCAGAGTGTTGTTAGCTGCGCAAACAGTATATAAGATTGCATATACATCTACATATATAGAAGGAGAAAAGCAGAAAGTGAACCTCATAATAGATCCCCGGCGCAGTCGTAAGCCAAGCCTCGAGAGGTCTCTCCCCCCTTCATTCATATGTTCGATGTGTCGACGATGCTATCGCACCGATACGTCTTCTGCTCAAGTACGTATCATCCGTTGAACTATACCCACCCTACTACTTCATACAATATACTTACCTCAGTAATATAATCTTTTATATATATAATCTACTCAACTATCTATGATACAATAATACACTACTAGTGATATATACTTACGGAATATATAGTAAATTATACGATTATATCTGTATATAGTATATACTCAGTATATCAAGATATAAGAATAGCTATATACTCAATATGAATATAACGGTAATATATACTACTATATATATATATCCGTATATAAATAGTATATAATAAATAAACTATATATCACTATTTTATATTATATACGATTATATACGATAATATATATATATACTATATATACCCATATATAACCCTATATACTATATTATATACTATATGTGATACTTATAATATATTACTTACTCACTTTATATATATATATAGAAAATAATATATTATTACGTATATATATATATATAATAGATTTATATAATATATATATACCTAGATATATAAATAATTGTATAATATATTAAAATATAAATAATATTTGTAGTAACAAATATTCATATATATATATATATATATATTATATATATATACAGTATATATAAAACTGACATCGATTATTAGATCATTTATGTGGTTTCATTACTAAAAATAGGTGTATATTTGGAGTGTTTGTGTAAACAATAAAAATGATTTTCAGGAATATAAATAGAGTTAGTAATATTTTTTTTACATACGGTAGATTTGGATACCATAAATTCTCTTATTATTATGGCTTGTTCATAATTTTGAATATTTCCTCAGCTATTATTATTATTATTATTATTATTATTATTATTATTATTATTATTATTATTATTATTATTATTATTATTATTATTATTATTATTATTATTATTTTTATTTTTTATTTTATGTGTACTTTGATTACAAAATAAAGAACTAAAAAACTAAACACTCAATCTATTATGTATGTATGTATGTATGTATGTATGTATGTATGTATGTATGTATGTATGTATGTATGTATGTATGTATGTATGTATGTATGTATGTATGTATGTATGTATGTATGTATGTATGTATGTATAAAGATAAAATAATAGTCATTGATTATCTCATGTACGTATTTGAGTGACCTGTCTTTCTTCTATATTTTTCTCTGTGTTTTTATTCAGAATAGTCGCTCATAAAAGTAAATCCTTTTGTGCTTTGTCATGATTTTTCAAACACTAAATCATCAAAACTTTTGTCAAACCGAAAGAGGAAATGTATCCAATCGCCTACAAAATATTCTTTCCAGAGAGAGTTTGAACGTAGGGTTGGCCTTGCATCGGAATTAAACGCACCGCTCCAAAAATCATTTTTGCCGCATCACACCGCACCTCTATGTTTCAATGAGCTTCGTAGTGCACCTCTATGTTTTAATGAGCTCCGCACCGCACCGCACCGCACCGGGGTTCTGGAATTGTGCACCGCCAACTCTATAGTAAGAATTGAAGATTTAGAAGTTTCAAAAGTTATACGGAATTTTATTCAACATAAAATATATGTATTCTTATTCCATTTTCGAATGGATATGGAATATTTTTATTGCCTGTTAATTAACTATACTTTTTTGTTTGCATATTAATAATTCTGTCGTAAAACGTAGGTTAAATATTTATTAACTGTACCATAAATATTCTTTTTCGCACTGGACTGAAAATTAAGACAGTTGGAGGTGTTTATTTTTGATATTGCAATATCAACCTCAATCCATTAATGCGATATATAGTTCAAGCGCCTTAAAAAATTATATGGAAATAGTTTTTTTCGAAAATATTTTCAGTAGATGATCAAGTAGACGCATAGAAGATGGTAATTAAATAATTTTAGTGTTGTTAATATAGAATCCATCCAGGAATGTAGATAAACTTGAAATTATAGGACGGGTTTTCGCCTGCACTAGCAATATTCACACATATACGACTGGCAGATTTTGTAATACAACTTTTAAATCATCTTTCTTACATTCTTCCTGAAACATTACAGATCTAAACCTTAAAAATTTCTTAAGTAAAACAACTTAAAGATACATTCGTGTGGTAAGTTATTTCAATACTCGATTTATCCCGAGCTTAGCTTTAATAAATTTACCTCAATACCATAATTTTAACTTTTTAAGCTTTAGTCAATATTTTTTGGATCTCTCTATAAATGAGGCTTTCTTCTTTGTTTGTATACGCGATTTGTTGAGTTCTTTTCGTATGTCGCATATAAAGTGGAATCCCAGCAAATTACATAGATTTAGAATCAATTTAAAGAACTTAAAAGAGTTCCGCTGCATTCTCTTTTCTTCTCCGTTCGTTCTTGCCGCACAATTTTTTAGTCTAAAAAATGAGAAAAGATGAAAGAGGAAAGTTAATTTTTCCATTTTTGTTAATATTATTGAAGAGTTTTCAAAGTGTGATGATGGGAGATAAAGAAACATATGATTTAAATGACCTAAACACACAAAACATATATATATATATATATATATATATATATATATATATATATATATATATATATATATATATATATATATATATATATATATATATATATATATATATATATATATATATATATATATATATATATATATATATATAATATAACTATATATATATATATATATATATATATATATATAACATTTGTTTCTCCCTGAAATCAATTTTGTAATGCCGTGTAATTCTTTAAAAACGTTCTTTGGTGATTATAGGAATCAAGAGTCCCCCGTTATTTACTCAATCCTCTGCAATAATTGTGATAGCGTGCTCATTTGTGAAACCGTTAATTTTAGAGACGACTCTATCAGCATTCTTACTGTCTCCGGATGAGGAGCAATGAAAGTGCCTTATTTAAGAATCAAATTACTTTTGGCCACATTATTAACATTCCTGGTGCTTGGTCTTTGGGTACTGAGAAGTGCACTTTTGACAGGAGATTAGCCGAGTTATTTGTTATATAAACAATATTAAGAATTTTAATATATGTAAATCTTCAGTTGAGCTGGACAACTTAACTAATAATATTTTATTTAAGATACCTAGATTCCGAAACCTCATACAGAATATCAAGTCTCTGAGTTGAATATTATATTACTTCGTCTCCCTCCTTATTTTTCTTTCTATCTTTCTTTTCTTTACGAGTAGATTAATTTTCTTTTCAGGGTTTTAGGGTTTTCTTGCGTCGCCTTCTGATCCTTTAGCTCCCGTTAACTCTGCTTTCAATCGGTCTCCATTTTAATCTTGTTTGGAGGCGATCTGGTTTTTAACTCTACATTGTATTTTGATGTTTATTCCTTTTGTTTTAATGTTTGGTATTGAAACTGCTGGTCTCATTTTATGGTTTTATTGAGGTTTTAGTTGTTTTATTCAAGGCGGCAGAGTAACAGTTTCTTTTACTATTTTTATTTTATTTTAATGGGAATCTGATGAGGGCTCTGTTGAGCCGAAAAGCTTAATTCTCTGTATTTTCACCTTGGTTTATTATATATATATATATATATATATATATATATATATATATATATATATATATATATATATATATATATATATATATATATATATATATATATATATATATGGCTCTGTTGAGCTGAAAAGCTTAATTCCATTTATTTTCACCTGGGTTTATTATATATATATATATATATATATATATATATATATATATATATATATATATATATATATATATATATATATATATATATATATATATATATATATATATATATATATATATATATATATATATAAGGTAATTAATATTCTTTTTATAAAGAAACTTCTGCCAACATCCATGAAACATAAGTCAAACGGTCAAAGAATTTGTCAATGCCCAAAGGAAAGGCTAAAAAGAGAAGTAAAATGAATCACTTGCAATCAATTGAAGTTTTGAATTGAAAATAGTAATTTAAGAGTATTAAAAGGATATCCTTTGGGAGGTGCAAAAAAAAAAAAAAAAATGGTTATATAAAAATAATTTGGAGGATTTGCAATTCCTACTGCTATATATTTATATATATATATATATATATATATATATATATATATATATATATATATATATATATATACTTTATATATATATATAAATCATATATATATATATATATATATATATATATACCCTCTGTCTAAAAAATTCGGTAAATACTACGAGATCCACAAAATGGACTGATCCTAGAGCGCGCGCATATGGAAGGCTATCAAGAGACATGTCGAGAAGCGACACCTAGCGTCGTGCACACGTGAGCGTCAATTTAAACCCACAGCGGGGAGTTTACCGCTGTCATTATAAGGGCTAGTGTTACAGTGTGATAAGTGTAATTATAAATATATTTTATTGCTCACGGCATCCGTCTCGCACACCTGCACTAGCATTCTACGCGTCTCCGCCGGAGTTTTCCCCAATTTCATGCAAAGTTGAACTGTTTGCCAAAACTTTTCCCCTCTAATTCCACTCTATATGATTAAAAAGATATTCATCTTCCTCCGCCTCTCTTCAAATAATTATAATGTTATCTCTGCACTCTCTGATCTTAGCAGTTTTCACCCTGCCTTGATAAATTGTTTCCGTATTACCTATCAATTTCAACCTTTCCCTCCTTCTGAAAGAGTGCATTTATCCAGCATGTGCTGAAGAAGCGGGTCCACAGTCAACAATCGAGCTATCGTCCTATCGCTTTAACCTATGTTCATCCTAAAATTTTCGAATTTATTCTTAACAAGAAGAATTAGAAACATTTTAAATCTCATAATCTTATCTCTGATTGCCAGTATAGCTTCTGTAAGGACCATTCGACTGGTGATCTTCTTTCCTTTCTCTCTGACTCTTGGTTCTCTGATCTTCCTCCTTTAGGTGAATCTTTTTCTGTGGCGCTAGACCTATCGAAGGCTTTCGATAAACTTTGGCACAAAACTTTAATTTCTAAAATTCCCACTTTCGGTATTTATCCTTCTCTTCGTAACCTTCTCTTGACTTCCGTTTCAGTCTTTTTATGGCTGCCAATGTAGATAGTCACCATTTATACTTCAAATCTATCCATAGTAATGTTCATAAGAATTCTGTTCCAACTTCTATTCCCAACTATTTTTTCTATTTTGCATCAATGATCTATCTGTTACTGTGTCTCCTTTCCACTCTTAGGCTGATAACTCCACCACTCATGATTACTCCTTCCAATTTAAAAGATCCATTTAAAATCAAATGCCTCAAATTCAATGCCTCAATAACTCGGCTTTTTAATCTATCTTATAATAATAATAACATATAATCATAATATAATTATAACATAATCTTATTCACAACTAGAATATTTTCTTAGGAAACATTTCTAACCTTCTTCTGTTCTTAATATTCTTGATATTTTCTTCTCTCAATCTTTCTTAGAAGGGACCGATCACATTATATTCTTCCTAACATGTTTCTAGGAAATTTTGTGTTCCGAAGCGCGATGGGAATTTCACCTCACCACCCCAGTTGCTAGCTCTGCTTAGGGGCGTTGTTCGCTCTTGTATAGAGTGTGAATCACATATCTGGGGTGGTTCCAAACATATTGATCTTGATAAAGTGTGTCTAGGGCTTGTCAACTCCTTAACTCTCCTACTCTAGCTAGCTACCTCCAATCGTTCTAGCCGTCGAACTGTTGTTTCACCGTATTTATTCTATTATTATTGCAATTTATATTGCTCTCTTGAATTTTCCAGTCATATACCTCCTTCTTTGAAGAGAGTTCCTGGGACTCGTATTTCAGACACTCTCATCCTTCCTCTGTTCAACTTTGTGACCCAGATTTAACTGCCATGCTCAATCTTACATGTAATCCGCTGGTAAAGTCTGGAACACACTCTATTTATCTATTTTTTCAACTTTCTTTGATTTGCACAACTTCAAGCACTGCTTATGGGATTATGTCAGGCTTTACTTTGCTCCTGGTTTCCAATTTTTTCAAAAACACCTATGGAATTTGACAACCCTTTGGCCTTTGGCCTTTACCCACTGGAGGATATATATATATATATATATATATATATATATATATATATATATATATATATATATATATATATATATATATATATATATATATATATATATATATATATATATATATGTATTTGTGTGTAAAAATATGTGTGTGTGGTCCACAGTTCTCCAATTCTGCTTTTGGAGGGGCCTTCTTACATTCGACCTGATACATGAAAGTCTCCTGGATTTTCTTGAACGAGCCAGTCTCACAGTAATGTTTGACGCAGTATATTCTTACCTCCTCCGTAACTTTGAAACGAAGCGTCATACAACATAGCTTATTTAACAATAAATGTTCCTTATCGTTTGCTCTATCAGCCCTCCGAGTTTGTCGCAGAGGTTTTTAGTCACCCTGTATATATATATATATATATATATATATATATATATATATATATATATATATATATATATATATATATATATATATATATATATATATATATATATATATATATATATATATATATATATATATATGAAAATCTTAAATATTTTTGAGAAAAGTGCAAAAATGTCTTTGTTTAAAATTAAATTGTTGTTTTATGAATGCTTAATATAAATATTTTGGCTCAAAAGTTATAAAAAAACTAGCATTGATGATGGAAAATACTATATAAAAAAAATAAAAATAAATACTAATTTTAAAAAAAAAAAAACAACAAATAAAAAAACATGATTTTTATTGGTTAAAAATAAACATGGTTTTTATTGTTTAAAAAATATTGTTTTCTGTTTTTTTGTTTTTTAAACAATTTTTTTCTTCTACCCCTGACACACACACACCTACACACACATTTATATATATATATATATATATATATATATATATATATATATATATATATATATATATATATATATATATATATATATATATATATATATATATATATATACATATACATATATATATATATATATATATATATATATATATATATATACTTAACAAATATATATATATATATATATATATATATATATATATATATATATATATATATATATATATATATATATATATATATATATATATATATATATATATATATATATATATATTTATATATATATATGCAGATAGCGAGTTGTAAATTTATATATATATATATATATATTTTTTCTTCTTTAATATATATATATATATATATATATATATATATATATATATATATATATATATATATATATATATATATATATTAATGAGAGGAAGTTCTGCGAATTGAGAAAAATCTTTTGGTATTTTCAAATCAGAAAAATTCATGAAAAGGAGAGAGAGGAATTTTTATCATTTAGACGAGTAACCAAAATTTTATTTTTATTATTATTTTTATTTTTTTATTTGTTTTGTCGAAATCACCATAAAAATAATTTTTGTTTTCAATTTCAGTTAGAAAATGTTTTGAATATGAATCGAAAAAAGAAAGAGGTGGGGTAGGGGAGGGTTGGGGGTTTTGTGGGGGTTTTAGGGGAGTTTTGGGGGGAAACAAGATGAAATGAAATTCTTAAATTAGGAATATAAATATTTTTTACTTCGAAACATAAAATAAATAAATATATTTTATTATTTAGTTTAGACATACGTGAACCTCAAAACATAATCTACAGATAAATATTATATAGCTTCAAACATTTGTAGCCAGGTTATTTGATTTAAACAAACTTGTTTTTTGTTTAAACCAACTCAAAAAATATTTTGTTTTGGTTCTTATGACTTTTATTTATTTATTTATTTTTTTTTTTTTTTTTTTTTTTTGCTTTTTCAAATAGAAAAGCAATTAAAAAGTGTTGTGAATGAAAGCATATAGCTAATACATCCTAGATATTAATTTAGATGGTAAATAAATTGGAAAAAAACATGTTCCAGACTTTACCAGTAGAGTATATGAAGATTGAGCATAGCAGTTAAGTCTGGGTCATAGAGTTAAGAGGAGAATGGATGATTGTCTGAAATACGAGTCGTAGGAACTCTTCTCAAAGAAGGAGGTATACATGCCTAGAAAATTCAAACAAACAATGTCAATTGTAATAACAATAGAATAAGGAGAATGATGCAACAGTTCGACGGCTAGAAAGATTGGAGAGAGTTAGTTAGAGTAGGAGAGTTAAGAAGTCGACAAGCCCTAGACAGCACTTTATGAAGGAGAGCAATATGTGTGGAACCACCCCAGATATGTGATTCATATTCTTTAGAAGGGCGAACAACGCCCTTATGTAGAGCTAGCAACTGGGATGGTTTGATGAAGTTCCGAAGACGCCTTGGAACACCCAATTTCCTAAAAACTTGTTAGAAAGAACATAATGTGATCCTGCTAATAAAGATCACGAGAATAGAAAGTATTAAGAATATTAAGAACGCAAGAAAACAAGCACGTTTTCTTTAACACAACTATAGGTATCAGAAAGATCAGAAATCTGTTGCTTCAAGGCTATCCTCCTAGCATCATTTATTTGCCGTTGAATGAGTCGTCTTTCAAATTGAAAGGAGTAATGATGAGTGATGGAGTTATCAGGATAAGAGTGGAAAGGAGACACAGTAACAGATAGATCATTGATGCAAAATAAAAAAAAAGAGTTGGGATAGAATAGAATTCTGAGGAACACCACTATGGATAGATTTAAAGGATAAATGGTGGCTATCTACAATAGCAGCCATATAACGACTGGAATGAAAGTCAAGAAAAGGTTACAAAGAGATGGATAAATACCGAAAGTGTAAAGTTTAGATATTAAAGCTTTGTGCCAGGGTTTATCAAAAGCCTGTGATATGTCTAACGCCACAGAAAAAGATTCAATGAAATGAGGAAGAGCAAAGAACCAGAAGTCAGTGAGAAAGGAAAGAAGATTACCAGTCGAATGGTACTTCACGTTCAATAACCAATTCTACCGTCAAAATCAAGGCCTATCAATGGGCTCCCCGTTCTCCCCCACCCTCGCTAACCTCTTCATGGAGTTAATAGAATATTATCATATATTACCTAACCCCCTCCTAACCAACTCCACATGGCTACGATATGTCGACGACGTATTCGTAGCCATCCCTAACCACACAAATTTCAACCATATCCTAACTCTAATAAACAACATACATCCCTCCATATCCTTTACCTACGAATTACCCCATAATTCCACAATACCCTTTTTAGACACTTTACTTTCTTGGAAAGATTCCCGACACATAAACTACTCAGTATACAGAAAACCTACCTCCCCCCCCCACTTACATACACTGGTATTCTGCCCATAACAAAAACACAAAAATAGCTACTCTAACTTCCCTATACCTGAGAGCCCTCCGCATATGCACCCCCACTCATCTCAATTCTGAAACACAATATCTCTACTCAACTTTTACAAAGCTCAAATACCCACCCTCCATAATAAATTCCGCCTATAAAAAAGCAAAACAAAAATACTACCAAGCCCAATATGAAAACACCAATACACCAAAAACATTCCTTCCTTTGCCCTATGAACTTAACCACACTATCAAACAACATCTTCCAAAATCCATATCCATTACTCAAAACAATACTTTTTCCCTCAAACACACCCTTCAGCCCCCTAAATACAAAATCCCCCCAAAACCATGCATTTACCAAATCCCCTGCCACAACTGCCCTTCCATATACATAGGAGAAACAAATGACCTGGACCGACGTTTATATCAGCACAGAACTGACCTCACCAACGATAACATTAATTCATCTCTTACCCAACACAGAATAAATATAAACAACACATCCATCCTAAAAAACATAAGCCATACCCAAAAAAGAAAAATAACTGAATCTCTATATATTCACAATACCACAAACTTTAATAAAATACCTGGTCAGTTCACATTGGACTACATCCAAAACTCGATACTGTTATCATCAAAATATTTCACAGATTTAAATAACCAAAAAAACCAACCAACTAACCTCCCACAAACCCTTCATTTTGATCTGTAGATAAAGTCCTTTCCTTTACTTGAAAAAGGTCTAATGATCATCTTAGACGAAAGCTTGTCCCGCGATAACTTTAAATAATGTTTTCCATCAATTAGTGCCCTAATTTTGGTTTTAATTGAGCCATTCTCCGTTTTTAATTCCTCTAAGTGTGTTATAAATCGATCTCTTTAATTAAGCCATTCTCCGTTTTTAATTCCTCTAAGTGTTTTTAATAAATCAATCTCTTTCGTTTATATATATATATATATATATATATATATATATATATATATATAATATATATATATATATATATATATATATATATATATATATATATATATATATATATATATATATATATATATATATATATATATATATATATATATATATATATATATATAAACCGTACTAAAATAACCTTAAATAATGTTTTCCATCGATTAGTGTCCTATGTTTAACTTTTTAATTAAGCCATTCTCCGTTTTTAATTTCTCTAAGTGTTTTTATAAATTAATCACTTTAATGAAGCCATTCTCCGTTTTTAATTCCTCTAAGTGTTTTAATAAATCAATCTCTCTCGTTTATACCACTAACTACAGAAGGATAATAATAAGAAACACATTTAATTTTTAATGAACTAGTATACACCATCAAGCCAAGGGTCCTACATCTATTATATATATATATATATATATATATATATATATATATATATATATATATATATATATATATATATATATATATATATATATATATATATATATATATATATATATATATATATAGAGAGAGAGAGAGAGAGAGAGAGAGAGAGAGAGAGAGAGAGAGAGAGAGAGAGAGAGATTTTCTGAAACGATTTGAATAATGCTTTGAACAGGTAAATGGGGGCTCCAGAATAATTGCAGTGTGTGTGACTTGAAGGGTTGGATATGTGATCGAAAAAGTGATGATATAACAGGCTCATTTGGGGTTGATGGAGTAAATGAGAATGGAAGGAAAGTGATTGCTTTATGTGGGGAGAGAGCTGTGTGTGTAAGTAATACATTCTTCGAACACAAGACTATCCACAAATATACGAGAGTTGGTTTACGTAGGGATGGTGTCGAAGTGAAGAGTATAATTGTTTTTGTGTTGATGATTAACGATTTGTTAAAGTATGTGATGGATGTTAAATCGTTGAGAGGGTTGATGATAGAAATATCAGTTTATTATGTTGTTTTATCCAAAATTAAGTTAGTGGGTTCATGTAAGGAAAGTAAAGAGAAAAGGTAGGAAGTTGTGAAAGTTAGGAGAGAGAAGTTAAATGAACAAAGTTTAAAGGAAAGTTATGTGAGAGAACTTGTAAATAAGTCAATTGAATGTGAACAAGATGAAATTGAGCAAATGTAGACGAAAATGAAGGAAACGCTTGTTAGTAGTGCAAGGGAGGTATGTGGGTGTGCTAAAGTAAGAAGTAAGAATTTCATGGTGAATGATAGAATGAGAAGATGATGTAAAAGATGCATGGTTGAATGTACTTAAAGCCATTAATGATGTTTTGAAAGAAAGGTATATGGAAATACATAGGAAGGAAAAGAGGATTACTAAAAATTGAATAAGTAGGATAAAAAGGAGGTATATGAAAAGTTTGGAAGAAGAATGCCCTACAAGGCAATAGGAGGCTGTTCTTGAAGGAAGTACGAAAGATTAAGAAGAAATGCAAAGGGAATCGTCGTAAAATAATGAATACGGATCGTGCTTTTGTGACTGATGAGACGGATTTAAGAAGAGTATAGATTTAACATTTTGAAATTTTGAAAATCTGCAGGGCATTGGCGAGTGATGAAGAAGGATAGTGAATGTGTGTGTGTGTGTGTGTGTGTGTGTGTGTGTGTGTGGGGGGGGGTTGATTGAGTAAGAAGAAGTAGGTATTTTGGGGATGAGGCAATTAGTGGAGAGGAGGTAATAGGTAGAGTGAGAAAGTTGAAGAATGGTAAATCAGCAGGTATGGAGGAAATTACTGGTAAAATGATGAAGATTGGAGGTGGGATTGTGGTAGACTGGATATGAAAGATGTGTACCAAACTTTTGTGGAGGGTATAGCTCCGGATAACTGGAAGAGGGCAGTGATACTACTTTTGTATAAGGGTAAGGATAATAAGGGAAATTGTAGAAGTTACATGGAAATTAGTTTAATGAGTGTTGTATGGAAGATATTGACTGTTATTATGATTGTAAGATTGCTTTGAGTGACTGAGAGGTTGATTGATGAAGAACGAGGTGCACTTAGAAGTGGTAGAGGATTTGTAGCCCAAATTTTACATTGAAGCAAATGAGTGAGAAAAAAAAAAAAGAAGAATAAACTTTATTTAGGTTTTATGGACTTGCAGCAGACGCATGACAGGATTAAAAAGAAAGCACTATGGCAGGTGTTAGTGTTATATGGTGTTAGTGGTAGACTTCTGAATGGAATCAAAAGTATATATGTTAATAGTGAAGCGTGTGTAAGAATAAATGGAGTGGAGATTGAATGGTTTAATTTTAATGGTGGAGTGAGGTAGGGATGTGTTATGTCACCATGGCTATTTAATTTGAATATAGATGGGGTGATGAGAGATTTAAAGGTAGTGATGACAAGGAAGGGCTTTAGGCTGATGGAGAATGGGAGAAAGTGAAGAGCACTTTGCTTATTGTGCGCAGATGATTTTGCTTTGTGTGGTGAATCTGAAAAACGCTTGATAAGATTATTTGCTAAAGAGGTTTTGCAGGGTGTGTAAAAGGAAGGGTTTGAAAATAAATGTAGAGAGGAGCAAGTTGATGGTGGTAGAGGAGGACATTTCGCAGTGTAAATCGTGTTTGATGGTATTCAACTAGAAAACTCGAAGAAGTATAAAGATTTAAATATTTAAGTCTGTATTTTGGATGTAAAGAGAACGGATGATGCTGAATGTAGTAGGCAGGTTGTGAGTGGTAGGCAGGTGACAGGTGCGATTAAACCTTTGGTCAATGCAAAGGGACTGAGTCTTGATTTCCCTAGGGTGCATGAGGATATGTTGCTCCAGTGTTAATGTATAGTAGTGAAATCATGGCGTGGAATATATATATATATATATATATATATATATATATATATAACATAGTAATATATATATATATATATATATATATATATATATATATATATATATATATATATATATATATATATATATATATATATATATATATATATATATATATATATATATATATATATATATATATATTTTTATATTTCTTTATTTTTTTATATATATATATACTATATACATATATATATATATATATATATATATATATATATATATATATATATATATATAAATATATATTATAAATATTTTTTTTATTGATAATCATAATATAATATATATATATATATATATATATATATATATATTCTGAACAATGATTTTCAATACTGCATTGTTTACTTGCTAACTTTGAATAATTTTCCCCAACTACGCGTATTGTTTGATAATTGTTTGGAATATCATCATAGGGACTCAATAATATTTCCTATGGCTTTATGTAAAGTCTGCACTATTTCATATAATTATGCACACATTAATAAACAGAATTTTACATTATTTGATTGGTTAATTTAAACTCTTAGTTGCCAATCAAGCACTTTGATATTATAATAAATTACAATATATGCCACGCCTTGTAGCAGATTATACTTATTAGCCGTCGTTGGCCGGTGAATTGACGACAATGACGTTCACTCGTGAATTGGCAATGACGATGATCGGTGAATTGGCAATGGCCGATCAATTGAATATGACGCCAATTGTACCATTTACTTCTCCTGGATATATCCAATATCATATTAAGTAATGTTTCCTTTCAAATATAGACAACAAAATAACGTTGATGGGTTAAATTTGCAAATTTATATATATATATATATATATATATATATATATATATATATATATATATATATATATATATATATATATATATATATATATATATATATATATATATATATATATATATATATATATATATATATATATATAATGTATATATATATATATATATATATATATATATATATATATATATATATATATATATATATATATATATATATATATATATATATATATATCAGTTTACCACCACTCACGGGCAGAGCTTTTTTCAAGGGGTGCAGAATAATAAAATAAACAATAAAACAAAATGAAAGGCTTTCCAAAATCTAACGTAAATCTCTCAGGTGAGTGCAGGCGAATGTCTTAAAGAGAGGAAGATTAAATGTAGGAGGAAACACATAAGGTGGTAGAGAGTTCCACAAAAAAAGAGGTAGCTGGAAAGAAGGGTGCACTACAACGATCACGTCTTCAATTTTCAATGCTCACACAAAATTCATGCGTAAGCAATAACCCTTTGTGCTACGAGGGCGTCGCAGTGGTGGTGGTGGTGGTGGTATGCGAATAGTCAACTACTTCGAGCAACTACCGTTGTAGAACCTATAGTAAAGAGATAGTGATCCAACATCACGTCGCAAGGATAGAGGGTCAAGGGAGTTAGAAAGTAGGGAACAGTTTATTAATCTTTTAGTCTTAGAGTCAACCCTATCCAAAAGAAGGGCGGAACCTTAGCCCCCCCCCCCCTAAATGTGAGAACAGCATTCCATACAAGGACCACCTGGGACCTTTATATAATTGGAGTAACTTCTCGGAAGAAAAAAAATCTGCAATCTGAACAGAATTCCCAGTTTCTTTGGAACGGTGTTGGGAACCGTTATCTTGTGAGGTATCCAAGACAATTTGTTGTTAATGTATGGACCAAGAATTTTAATGTTGTTCAAAGGTGATACGTTAAAGTCGTCGAAGGTGATAGGAAAGTTGGAAGATGTTTTAGAGAGAGAGAGGAAGAGAGAGATGTGAAGGAGTTTTTAAAGTTTTTAAAGTTTTTAATGAGTTAAATTTCACAAGGTAGAAATCCCATCAGATCAACAAGAATAGAATCGGAAAGATGAAATCGAGAAGCAACTATAGATACAAAAGATGGAGCAGATTTGAAATTAGTGAAAAAATGGAGAGCTGAGTCATTGACATAAGAGTGAACAGAGTTAGAAGTTTGGCTGAGAAGATCATTAAAGAAAACTAAGAATAAAGTTGGAGATAGTACAGAACCCTGAGGAATACCACAATTAACAGGAAAGGAAGAAGAGGTCGCGCCCTCAACAAGCCCAGATATGGGACGATCTAAGACAAAACTAGACATGAGTAAGCTGAGAGAATGAGGAAACCCAAAGGAAGGGAGTTTAGAGAGCAGTGAGCCAGTGACACACACCATATCCGGTCAAAAGCTTTGGATATCTCTAGTGTCACCGCAGAAAACTCCCCATAGTCACTAAGGGCAGAAGACCATAAATTAGTGAGATAGGAAAGTATGTCACCAGTTGACCTCGAGCGTCGAAAGCCAACTGGTGATCGGAAAGAAGGAAATGAGATTCCAGTTAATCCAGGTAATTACCTTGATATAAATATATATATATATATATATATATATATATATATATATATATATATATATATATATATATATATATATATATATATATATATATATATATATATATATATATATATATATATATATATATAATTTATAGGTATAGGAAGGACAGAAAGGAGAGTGAAAATCGTTCAATGACGTATGAACGCGAGATAACAGCAGACCTTTCCCTTGCCAGACAAAGGACGAATTACTCAGCATCGCTTTATTTCCCCAAATTTAATTTTTTACTTTTTTTTTTGTAAAATAAAACATGAAAAAAACAACAAAAAACATTTCTAAAAAATGAGCTTCACTGATATATATATATATATATATATATATATATATATATATATATATATATATATATATATATATATATATATATATATATATATATATATATATATATATATATATATATATATATATAACCTATATATAAACTATTTATAAGTGGTTGACTCCAGGGCGAAAAATCAATAGTGTGTAATCGTTAATTTAATAATTTTAGGAGTGAAATACATTTAAATTGCAGGTAATAGCCCTAACTCAACTATTTAACCTAACCTAACTAACATAGCAACCTAACCCTATAAACTAACCTAAATTAGCTTACAACCTAATATTAAAACAGGTCAATACTTATAAATGTATATTATGGCTATATATATATATATATATATATATATATATATATATATATATATATATATATATATATATATATATATATATATATTATATATATATATATATATATATATATATATATATATATATATATATATATATATATATATATATATATTTATATATATATATACACTTTCTTTTTTTTTATACATTTAATATATATATATATATATATATATATATATATATATATATATATATATACTATATATATACTATATATATATATATATATATATATATATAAATATATATATATATATATATATATATATATATATATATATATATATATATATATATATATATATATATATATATATATATATATATATATATATATATATATATCGGGTTAGGTTCAAAGTACATTTTTTCAAGTACAAGTACAAGTACCAAGTACTCTTGAATTGTTCAAGTACAAGTGCAGAGTACAAATTACTCAAGTACAAGTAAAAGTACAAGTACAAGTACAAGTTCTTCGTTTGTATAACCGAAATTATAAGAACAAGTTTTTTACGAGAAAACACATATATATATATATATATATATATATATATATATATATATATATATATACTGCTATATATATATATACATATATATATATATATATATATATATATATACTACTATACTCACTATCATCGCCACATCTTCTCTCCCCAAGACTGGAGGTAAGTTGCGTAACATGCTGGAAACAAGAAAAATTGGCACAGAAAGATATGAAGTAAGTCGAAGAAAGAAAGCCCAGCCCTACCGCCAACTTTATACCAATTAGTGAGAACAAAGAACTCGTCGCAGTCATAAAAATCCACCCTAGAGCTTCACAGGACAGCGATGGACCCTCACAATGGCATCTCCGTCAATGTGGGGTTCAGAACTTGGCCTAGGTGGGTTACAACCATACCTCCTCACAAGCCCACGCCATTCCACTCCTGTTGTGCCTTTTTCTTCTCGCTTCTGCCAATCTCACATTTCTCTCCCTCCCAGGCAATTCGTTTTTCTGACTCGTTCCGCGCTGGCTGGATCTCCCCATCGGTCAGTGCCAACACTAACCACCATACATCCGTTTAACCGAACTGGCTATCATTCATCCTTTCCACATGACCAAACCATCTCAAACATACTTTTATTTATTCTCTCATTTGCCCCATTCTCCCCACCAAACAACTCTCTAATACGTTCATTCCTCATTTTATCATTTCTTTACACACCTAACACGCCACTAAGATTGTTCCATCTGAACATTGTACTTTAGATCTATACCTCTTATTCCCCACAGACCATAGTCCACTACTATGCATTAACACGGGTAACAACACGCCATCATGCAAAACCCTAGGCGAACTCAACATATGATCCCTTTACATCCACCAAAAGATTTAATTGCAACAGCCACCTTGAATTGCAGAACCACAACTTTTCCTACTACACTTTGCATCATCCGCTCCCTTTTCATTCAACATATGTCTAAATATTTAAATTCAGACACCATTTCCAGCTGTACATAACTTCACACTGATGACTGTCCTCACCCACAACCACAACCTTGCTCTTACTACGTTTGCTTTCAAACCCCTCCTTTTTGCACACCCACCACAAATCCATCTACCAATCCTCTCAAACTCTCTTCAGATTCGCCACACAAAACTAAATCATCCTCATTATAATAGGTAGGGAACCCTCCACTCTCTTTCATTCTCCATCATTCTAACATTATCCCTTGTCACCCCTACCTCTAATTCTTTCATAACCTCATCCATATACAGATTGGATCACCAAGGAGACATAGCACATCCCTGTCTCACTCCGCTATTAATATTAAACCAATCACTTTCGACTCTATTTATTCTTACACACGCTTCACTATTGTCATACATACTTTTGATTCCATTCAGAAGCTTACCACCAACACCATATCAATAACACCTGCCATAGAGCTTCCCTATTAATCCTATTATACGCCCTGTTGCAAATCCATAAATCCTAAATACAATTTATTCTTCTCCTCCCTCATTATCCCAATCATTTGTTTCAATGTACAGATTTGATCCACATCCTCTACCACTTTTAAACACATCTTGTTTTCACCAAATCAGTCCTTCAGTCATTCTCAGCGCATTCTTTCGACCAAAATACCAGCATATATCTTTCCCTCCAACATAATAAACTAATTACCTATAATTTCTACAGTTCCCCTTTTATCCCTTACCCTTATATAAAGGGGTACTAATATTGCTCTCCTCAATCCCTCGGAACTATACCAGCATAAACGATTTTTTATATAATCCAATCAAACACCATCTCGCCTATATATATATATATATATATATATATATATATATATATATATATATATATATAACTATTAACTATATATATATAAATATAGAAATATATATATATATATATATATATATATATAGCAGCTGTAACAAGTGTCTGAGTTTTAAATATTTAGGGTATGTGTTGGATGAGAAGGGAACGGATGATGCAGAGTGTAGTAGGAAAGTTGTGAATGGCAGGAAGGTTGCTGGTGCAATTAAATCGTTGGTGAATGTAAAGGGACTAAGTCTTGAGTGCGCTAGGGTCTTACATGAGGGTATGTTGTTACCTGTGTTATTGTATGGTAGTGAGACTATGGTCTGGAATAAGTATAGATACTAATATTCAATATTCAGATGGACAATCTTAGGAACATGCTAGGTGTGAGAAGAATTAATAAAATGAGGAATGAACTTATTAGAGAGTTGTGTGGTGTGAAGAAAGGGGTAAATGAGAGAATAAATGAAAGTATGTTGAGATGGTTTGGTCATGTGGAAAGGATGAATGATAGTCGGTTGGTTAAGCGGATGTATAGTGGTGAGTGTGTTGGGAACCGACCGGCTGGGAGACCGAAGAGAAAGTGGATCGAGTCGGTGAACGAATGTCTGAAGGAGAGAAATGTGAGTTTGGCAGAGGCGAGAATAAAGGTGCATGATAGGAGAGAATGGCGGGGTTTTGTATGGGGGCATGGTTGTGGCCCACCATTGACAATTTACCATAGTGAGGGCCCGTCGCGGTCCCATGAAGCTCTAGGGTGGATTTTCTGTCTGTGACGAGTTTTCACTAATTAATGGTACAGAAGGGGCGGTAAGGCTGGGCTTTCTTTTCGACATTTGTCATATTCTCCTACTGCTTTTCTTTTCCGATGCTTGTAGCGCACCTTACTCCCAATC
>JABUQX010024699.1:7500-17500 GCA_015478945.1 Trachelipus rathkii | reverse complement strand
TTTTTTAACGATGCTCGATGTTTCGATAGACTTATAATGTAACGTGCCATATAAAAAAAATAACCTTAAATAAATTTCAGACCTAAATCAAAAGCATTAGATATGGCAGAGCTGTTAACGTTATCAGGCATGGGTAGAAAAAATATATTAAAAAAAAACAAAACAATTATCGGAAAAAAATATCGATTTTTCGTCATACTACGCTCAGCTCTACAATTACCATTTTTTAATATTAATTTTTATAGCCATTATAATTTTTTTCCCACATAATTTATCATACCTTGGAATAAACTTGCGCAATAAGAAGAATAAGAATTGAACTTATAATTTTTATTATGTGACTATTTTTCCATTCAATTATTATTTATTTATTAGAGGCATAAACAACTTTATCACTCCTTATCACTCATGCAAATAGACTTTTCTTTAAAGTAATATTAGGCCTATATCAATATTTGAGCAAAGATTGCAGAATAAAAGTCGTGTAGGATTAATAGAAAATATCTATATACAACCTCATTCAGGGGGAGGACCAAGCGCAGTGCCCTCCCATTAAGCATATGGATAGTGTGTATAAAGCATTCCCCTGCACACTAGTGCTCAATGGCTTGTCCATTTTGCGCACACTTTATCTCGTTCCTACACAATTTTTTTGTTTTTTTCACACATCACAACTCTACACATTCACAGATATTTTTAAGAATTGATTAAGATTGCGCCGCGAAACATTGCTCGGAAAAGGCGATATGGGTGACTTCCAACAATAGCCCCTCATTCACCACTCCAACCAGCATCACCTGTAATTTGGCGACCTCTGATGATGGGGATGGTGTCGCCAAGGTTCTTCAGGCCTTCCCTGATGCCCCCTGTTTACCAAGGCCAATGGCTTTCCTCTACTTTTCACGAAAAAGCTGGTGAACTCGCCTTCCATTTTTCTATTTAGAATACGCTTAAGCAGTTGGGGCAACACCCTACCCGTATACCTGATCGTCTTGGGGATGACCTCAACACTATACACCTTTTCTTATCTTTCAATCCTTCTCCCTATTGTGTTAAACTCAATTCTTCATTCTTCTAGATTCAACAGATCACCTTCTTATTTGTATCCACTTCCATTTTTTCAAGTCTTCTATAGGAAAGTACCCTCTCCCCTTATCTGCGGCGATGAAAAGTTTTTAACACTTCGATGCTGCAAACAAGTCGGGCATGCGGTCGTACTTATTTGATTTTCCATGGAATGACTACTGCCTCTGTGGGAAAACTTCCTCGGAATGTACATAACGCATAACCGATGTGATTTTCTCTGGCATGGAGGCGTTCATTCAATACTCTTTCCCTTCAGCTAAACCCAACAATCCTTGGTTTAACTGCTTGTTCTAGTGTAATTCGCCTCAGGGACGCTGCCTTCAAGAATTACTGAATTTTTCAAACTCTTGAATCGCAAACAATTTATATCTCATTCTGGAATAGTGCAAAATCTATTCTCCGCGAAACAAAAAATTCTTTTCCCCATAGAAAGTGCAATGATATTTCTGATTCCTCTTTCTCTCCCTCTTTCAAACACACACACCTACACACACCTACACACACACACACATACACACACAAATATATATATATATATTATATATTATATATATATATATATATATATTATATATATATATATATTATATATCATATATATATATATATATAATAATATATATTTTTATATATACTTTTTTTTTTTCAAAAGATTCACACCTCACGGGCATAGCCCTAATCAGGAGGGGAACTTCTCTAGGTAATTTTACCTAGGATCGAAATAGGATTCGAACCCACGACTTTGCCTGCGGCTCCGTCGCTCTACCGTTTGAGCCAGCGGTATATATATATATATATATATATATTATATATATATATATATATATATATATATAATATATTATATATATATATATATATATATATATATATATATATATATATATAGTTATATATAATTATATATATATATATATAATATATATATACATATATATATATATATATATATGTATATATATATATATATATATATATATATATATATATATATATATATATATATATATATATATATATATAAACTATATATATCTATATAAAATATATAAATATATATATATATAATATAATATATAATATATATATATATATATTTATTAAATTATAAAATTAAATATTTATATGAATTAAAAAAAATAATATAAATTATAATTTTTTTAAAAATTATTTTTAATAAATAAATTATAAAAAAAATAATATAAATATAAAATTATTATTATTTTAATAAATAATTATAATATATATATATATATATAATAATAATATATATATATACCTTAATTAATGAGCAAAATGTAAAGTGGTTGAGCATTTATATGAAGTGTAATAATTACCAATCGTAAATTAGAGAATCTTTTGATAAATTAGCCATACTCGAATATAATAAAATGATCCGAGTGGATCAAAGGCAAATAGGGGAAGAACGAAAAGATCGTGGGAGTGGAGGAAGGTAGAAAAAAGAATAGTAAAAATAAAGTAAAAGAATAATAGAGAAAAAGAATACATAAAAAAAACGGTAAAAGAGTGGTATGTATGAACATGAATCGTTACTGACATTTTTTTTATCGTGAAGTAAATATGGGGGAAAATGATTGAATTGGATAAGAATAATTTTTACATATATATATATATATATATATATTATATATATATATATATATATATATATATATATATATATATATATATATATATATATATATATATATATATATATATATATATATATATATATATATATATATATATATATATATATATTTTTTATATATTATATATATATATATATATATATATATATATATTAGTTAAATTGTAGAGTAGTTTTTAAATAAACTAAAAGTAGAAAGGTGATATACTGAAAGTTGAGAAACTAAAATAAAATATAGATATACTGAAAGTAATTAAAGAAGAATGTAGATTTACCAAAAGTAGAAAAAGTAGATGAAGTAGAAGATATATATTTCGAAATAAGACATTGTGAAAATAGAAGATAGATCTACGAAAGTAGATAAATTAAAAAGTGTCTAAAACAGATTTTTCGAAAGTAAATAAACTGAAAAGTAAATGGTAGATAAGTTAAAGTAGATAAATGAGTAGCAAAATAAATAAAGAAAACTGAATTATAAAGAGAAAAAAATATTACGTGTTAGATTAATAATTAAAATTATTTAAATTATTAATTTTTAAATTATTGAAATTAATTATTTAATTTAAATGTCATATGGGAGATTTCTATTTTAGTTTTCCGCTCGAAATTTTCGCTAATTTTGCGCAATCAGAAAAGATCGCAATTAGAATACAAATCGCACCAATTATGCAATCGAGACCCAGAAATCAATAACTGTCGCCAGGAAAGTCGCAGACTCTTAAATTCTACTTCTTTTTTACCATTCTTTTTTTTTATCGCCTTTTTTAATTTTCGTAAAAAGGGCTAAATACTGTTAAATTTTTTTTTAAAATTTGTTAAGGGATTCTTTGGCACGAATCGAATTACTTATGAAAAATCAATTGAATCAGTCTCATTCATAACCACTTCACCAAGCTTACTTCACACACAAACACAAACACAAACACAAACACACACAGATACACACAAGCGTTAGCTTACACATACACAAAAACACTAAGCTAAAACACGTTATGGTTATAGCAACTGTAGTGAAGAAATAAAGGATTCATCTTATATATATATATATATATATATATATATATATATATATATATACATATATATATGTATATAGTTATGTATATTATATAAGAAAACATAAATATATATATATATATATATATGAGAGCATAAAAGGACAGTGGTAGTTGGGTTGGAACCCACTACCACCTATTTATACCGGAGTGCTTACGCATGACCCGGACTATCCGTGCATATTACGCACCCTACTCAGCATCTGTGGGAATGAAGGGAGGATAAAGAAAAAAAAAAAAAAATGTAATAATAATGTGTGTAATGTGTATGTGTGTAATGAATGTGTGTGTGTGTAATAATGTGTGTAATGTGTAATTCTTCGTAATAATAATGTGTGTGTGTAATGTGTGTGTGTGAGTGGAGTACATCATTTTTCCCATTATACGTTTTTGTTTTGCTTTTCCCACTATTTTATTCCCCTCTCCATTGCTCTCCTGTAAATTTACTTTTCTTTAAATCTCTCTCTCTCTCTCTAAATATTTTCCCCCTATTAGTCTTTCTTTTTCTAATATTTAAATATTTCTGTTAATCATTTAATAATATTTTATATTGATAATATTTTTATATACTTCCCTGGACCTGCTTTTTTCCTTTGTGACTCTTCCATATTTCGATTTAGATTTCATAGTAATAACCTTTTGATCATTCTATGTATATATTATTTGTTCAACAGCTTTTTGCGATACCCTCATTAATAGATTTAAGAGATTTGTTTTATTCATCCTTCTCGTTAAATATTTATTGATTAATTTTATCAATTAGCTTTTGTCTTCGTGATTAATTATTAATTATCAATTCGTATTTGCTTTACTTTATTTTAAGATTGATATCAAGTTCAGTTTCATAAAAAAATCCTAATTTTCTTCCTAAACCCCTCAGACTTATTTGATAATTCTATCATATTCTTCTCCTTTCTCAACTTTGACCTCTGTTTCCCATTTTCAGCTCCTTCAATTCCTCTACCACCTTACATTGACTGGTTTCTATCAATCGTCTCCGGAGTTCACACACTCAACTTCGTTTCTCTCAATAAAATATGTTCTTCAGAAACAAATAATTTATAATAAGGCAAACACACCAAGTAAAAAATTTCTCTCTCTCTCTCTCTCTCTCTCTCTCTCTCTCTCTCTCTCTCTCTCTCTCTCTCTCTCTCTCTCTCTCTCTCTCTCATTCTTTCCGGTAAAAGTTAACATATCAGAATACTTAAAAATTTTGTTGTTTTTGGACATCTTTGAGAATAGGAGTACTTCAAATTTCAATTACGATCACAGAGCATTATAATAAAAAAATTACCATCGATTAGACGACAGGGAGAGTTGGAATATAATATATATATATATATATATATATATATATATATAATATATATATATATATTTATATATATATATATATATATATATATATATATATATATATATATATATATATATTTATATATATATATATATATATATATATATATATATATATATATATATATATATATATATATATATATATATATATATATATATATATATATATATATATATATATATATATATATATATATATATATAAACTTAATGTGTAAAATATGAAGTGGTAGAGCATTTATGGTATATGAAGTGTAATAATTATCAATTCAAAATTACATTATCTTACTCGTAGATGAATCGTTACTGAATTATTTTATCAGTAATGTGAAAAAGTAGTTGAAAAGAATATGAATAATTTTTGCAGATATAAATTAGGGAAAAGTAGAAAGGCCGTTAGATAAACTAAAATTACAAAGTAGATATACCGAAAGTAAACTAAAACTAAAAGTTCAAAAAATTTTAAGTTGTTAAAATTCAAGTAGAAGGTAGATATAAGAAGAGTAGATAAAGTAGGAGGTAAATAAGTGAAAGTAGATAGAGGGAATATTAATTGTAAATATACCGAAAGGAGATAAACTAAAAGATAAACTAAAAGTTTAAGGTAGATATACCGAATGTAGATAAAATAAGAAATAAAATGTAGGTATTACGAAATTAGATAAACTAAAAAGTAGAAGGTAGATATCTCAGAAGTTAATAAGCTAAAAGGTAGAAGTTAGATAGATATACTAACAATACGAGATAAATACGTAGATAAACTGAAAGTAGAAGGTAGATATGCTGAGTATATAAGCTGAAAGTACATAAGTAAATAAATGAAAAGGAAATATATAAATAAATAAGTGCTTTAGATTACTTAAAAATGTCAGATGAAATTCTATATTTATTTTCCGCTCGAAAATATCACTAATTTTTTTTTTCCGCTCGAAAATTTCACTAATTTTGCGCAATCAGAAAAAAAAATTCAATTAGAATACAAATCGCACGAATTATGCAATGGAAACCCAGAAATCAATAGAGTCTCCAGGAAAGTCGTGACTCATTATCTCCTTTTTTTTTCTTTTTTTTTTTTTTTTTTTTTTTTTTAATTTAAAATGAGGTTAAATACTATTTTAAAAAAGTTCAAAAATTTGTTAAGAGATTCTTTGGCTCGATTCGAACCACTTATAAAATCAATTGCATCAATCATTCTGCACCACTCTCTGCCACGTCACAACCACCACACCTACCCCACCCCGACCCAGACCTCTGCATCGCTTAAAACCGTGCACCACACATAACACACCACCACACCTGGAAATACACTCAAGCGCATGCACATAAACGCTCTCTGAACCACCACGATCGTCCGCCTCCCATGCTCAGACCACGCCATTGTTGATGCAGTGGAGATCAAGACTGGGAATCAGGATCCGTGGGACAAAGGTTTAATGCTCAATATGTGGTGGTGTTGTGTGTGTGTGTGTGTGTGTGTGTGAGACTGGGTTCAGTTCCACCATTTTGGATCATGTTCATGAAAAGGTGATGGTTTATGGGAAAAATTTGTGAAATGTCGTATGTGTTGTGTGGGAGTGATATATATATATATATATATATATATATATCCATATTTATGTATTTGAGGCGACTCCTATAATCGTGCTGCTCTTGCTTAGCACAAGTTAGCATTATAGAAACGATCTATGCTGTGCAACTTTCATAATGTTACGATAATATTCTCGTATTTTTTTGTGGAAATTGGTCAAATGAACAGATGAAAGAAAATATTACACAATAAATATAAAAGATTATGTAAAATTAAAACAAAAAGTGTAAGAATCATCGCGATTAAATAATGCTATTTTTTAATCCATAAAAAAAGTGACAGTTTGTGCTCAAATCGAATAGCGGAGATTGTGTGTGTGTGAATTTAGCCTATAAAATTGCTTGTATTGTTGCTTTTGGCATCTCTTTACACTTTGATGTTGCCATAGGCAAGAAAATTACCATTCTCAAAATATGGTAGATATTGAAATTCTCTTTATGTATAAATAAGATGAGACGGTGAGTCTTTTCATTAAGTTTATTTTATATATCTATAATCTATAACATCTCCCAGGAAGAGCTTTCGCCCTGTCAGTAGGTCCATCGTCTTCTTCTTCTGGTCCGAAACTTTTAACCCTAGAACACTAGAAAGGTATTTTTCGGCACAATGGTTTGGACACCAGTCCTCGAGTTAAACACTCTCAGGTAGGGTTTTCGCCCTTTCAGTAGAACTAGCATCTTCTCCCATTAGGCATCAAAACTCGTTCTCTAGAGTTCTCCAAAGGATCTTTCTTAGGCGCATAAGAAACCAACGCTAGACAAAAAGGAAAGGACCTGGTTGCTAGCCCGGCCGTCCTATAACCATGCGAAGAAGATCTTCGTATGTCCTGACCACGACGAAACCTTCAATCATCATTCTTCCCTTGACTACGCTGAAAACATCCTTTATCGACCAAATATCACACACACATATATATATATATATATATATATATATATATATATATATATATATATATATATATATATATATATATATATATATATATATATATATATATATGAAAGGAGAGAGAGAGAGAAGAGAGAAGAAAGAGAGTAAATAACTTACTGAGTTGCTGCTGTTAAAAATATATATATATATATATATATATATATATATATATATATATATATATATATATATATATATATATATATATATATATATATATATATATATATATATATATATATATATATATATATATAGACTTACATCATTACTTTCTACTATATCTAAAATTTTCGAGAGGTTGATCCTGAATAAAATCGCCCCCCTTATCCCCTTCTCAGATGCACAATATGTATTCAGATAAAAACAGTCTACTACATCACTACTTACCGACCTGACATAAAACGTCCACCAAAATCTACCACAATCTCGCACTCTTCTAGCGGCAATAGACATAAACAAAGCATTCGACACAGTCCCACGTCACCTCATAATAAATAAATACAGTTTTAAATACAGATATTAATATCAATGATAAGAAAATAATCTCAAACTTCCTATCCGGTCGCTCATCCAGAGTTACACAAGGGCTCAACAGCGCTCGTACCTACAGATTATATAATGGCGTCCCCCAGGGGGCCATCTTATCACCAATTCTCTTTAATCTATTTATGCACGATATATCACGACCCACATCCCCCTCTATAAAATTCAATAGTTATGCAGATGACCTAACAATTACTGCCTAAAGTCCCTCTATAAACACAGCAAGACAAAAACTACAGCAATACATAAGCCAATTAGAGCAATGACTGTCAACAAACAGAATGACAGCCTCTCCTAAAAAAAATCCTCTATCACGTTACTCACTCCCAACAAAGAGAGTCAAATACCTATCCAACAGTTCTCCTTTCAAACAATAGACTCCCCCTCATTAAAACATCCCACCATTCTTGCCTTAAGTTTTGATCCACACATGACATTCACCCCCACATAAACAATATTACCTCTAGAGCCATACACATAAAATGAATGTGATTGAAACTCTAACCGGAACAACCTTTTGCTAACACAAAGAGTCACTCTCAATAGTATATAGACGATAAATCAGCCCAATCTTAAACCATGCATCTCTTGCTTGGGCTCCCATGATATCACAATCCAGCATTAAAAAATTAGAAGCCGTTTAAAACAAAGCTCTCCTAATAATAACAGGCTGCCTCGCTTACAAACCGAAACAATAATTGCTGCTATAGATGTAGAAACTCATCGTTCAAAAACTTTTTCAAGTACTATATATTATCTGCAATTTTTAAGTACTTTAGTCGCTGTTTAGTGTTGGTTTGAGACTAGCGATATTAAGGATTTCTAATATAAGCAAGTCAGGTAGTTGGTTAATTAGGGTTATAATGGGAAATTGTGCAGAATTGATGGGATGGTTGTTACAATGGCAGTGTTTTTTGATGTTTGAGTGTGTTGGACTTCTCAGAAAATTACCCGTACGAGGAAGTACATCCTTGTGCTCAGCCACTATTGGCGAGTATAGTTCTGCCTCTGCCAATATAGACGTCTCTGCAACCGTCACAAGTTAATTTGTAGATGATGGAAGAGCGAAGATCGTCAGGAGTTCTCTCTTTATGGATAAGGATGGAACCAACATTAAACATTGACGTAAATACTAGAATAACCTTGAGTTTAGGAAAACATTCTTGTAAAAGTTTTGTTGTCTATTTTAAATTTAAGGTAGATAAATTAGTTAGTAGAACGGAAGACCTGATATGTACAATCTTTTTATTAGCACTATAAAGTGTTGCTTTATAGTTAGTGCTCAGTTTAGAAAAGCATTTATAAGGAGATAAACTAGAGATCTTGGATATAAATTTGAGTTTTAAGTTTTAATGACATTTTAATAAATGAAAACTGGAAGATGAATATAAAGGTTTGTGTAAGAGAGTTTGATGCTATTGCAATTATAAATAGAAGGTGCATGTGACTTAAGAAGTTTAAAACTAAGCCAGTAAAGTTTTTCTTGTGGTAAACTTATGTGAAAAAAATTTGATTAATTTTTTTTTGTAATTAATAACTCTAGAAATTGCAAAGAATTATTAATTCGTCTTTCTTGGTAAAGTTTATTTTTGGTATTTTGGTAGTCGTGTATTAAGACACTTGTGAAACGGGGATGGTTTAACTTCTTTCTCAGTAAAAAGCAAAAAGGTGTCATCCATTTGAAATGCTGATGCGGAATTATGAATAGATGAATAAGTGTATACCAGCATCCCCATTTTTTAAAGTTAATATATATATATATATACATATTTTTGCCTA
>JABUQX010024699.1:0-2500 GCA_015478945.1 Trachelipus rathkii | reverse complement strand
CCATTATATTGTTATTATTCCATTATTATTATTATTATTATTATTGTTATTATTCCATTATTCCATTATTCCATTATTCCATTCCATTATTTTCATTATTCCATTGTTATTTATTCATTTATTCCATTATTTATTCATTTGTTATTCATTGTTATTATTATTATTATTCATTATTATTATTCTATTATTCTATTATTATTATTATTATATTATTACATTATTATTATTATTATTATTATTATTATTGTTATTTATTCTATTTGTTGTTGTTGATTGTTGTTGTTCAATTTATTTCTTTTATTTTGTTCCATTCCATTCCATTCCATTCCATTCCATTCCATTCCATTCCATTCCATTCCATTCCATTCCATTCCATTCCATTCCATTCCATTCCATTCCATTCCATTCCATTCCATTCCATTCCATTCCATTCCATTCCATTCCATTCCATTCCATTCCATTCCATTCCATTCCATTCCATTCCATTCCATTCCATTCCATTCCATTCCATTCCATTCCATTCCATTCCATTCCATTCCATTCCATTCCATTCCATTCCATTCCATTCCATTCCATTCCATTCCATTCCATTCCATTCCATTCCATTCCATTCCATTCCATTCCATTCCATTCCATTATTCCATTCCATTCCATTCCATTCCATTCCATTCCATTCCATTCCATTCCATTCCATTCCATTCCATTCCATTCCATTATTCCATTCCATTCCATTCCATTCCATTCCATTCCATTCTATTTCGTTTCCACTTTTTATTTTAATATCATTTATATTTTATTTATTTTATTTCATTTTATTTTATTTTACCTTATGTCATTTGCATTTTCTTCGAGTTCTTTTAATTTCATATTTAATTATTTTATTTCGTTTTGTTTATTGCATTTGTATTATTATTATCATTATTATTATTATTATTATTATTATTATTATTATTATTATTATTATTATTATTATTATTATTATTATTATTATTATTATTATTATTATTATTATTATTGTTATTATTTATTTATTATTGTTATTGTTGTTATTATTATTGTTATTGTTGTTGTTATTGTTATTGTTATTGTTATTTATTATTATTATTATTATTATTATTATTATTATTATTATTATTTAGGATTTCAACGTCAGCCTTTGATTTTATAAAAGTTTTAGATTTCCCTTCCAAGTTTCTAAATATTTATTTTTTGTACATTATTGAGTTTATATAAAATAAATTTTGAAAATAATTTACAAGAAGAGAAGACATATTTACATATATATTTCTGATGCGTTTCGTCTCTGTGCCAGAGACATCTTTAGAGGAAGAACTGTATATAAGTGCATCGGTTCTGATGATATATTCAAGAATTAAAATCAAACCGTATGAGTTTGCTTTGTGTTCATTGGTACATGTGACCATATGATCTACGGGTTTTTTTGAGTATATGGCAGTTGCACTAATCTTCAGTTTCCTGGACCTCTACGTCCGTATAATGATATTGTGCAGTGTTTGGAAATATTACCTACGATATGTCGTGTGAAAATGTACAAAGATTTTACTGGGATTGTGTGATATGTCCTATCAAACAATCTATTCGTCGTCAATAACCAATGCATGTCGGTTTGCCAGGCAACCATAACTGATAGCGCCAATTTGGCTGCCCTGATTCAGACTGTGCGTGAAACCGCCAGTGGTTGCGACGAACAGATTGTTGAGATAGGGCGCTATCAACATCTTCAACCTCGACAAAATCTTTACGTACTGCACGTCCCTGATCAATCAAATCGTGTGTTTCAACACTTCCTCTCATCTTATGCGGGACAAAGTCAAAAACTTGGGGCCAAAATCTATCAACTTCCGTAGTCAATGTCTTGCCAAAATTAATGAATCTCGTTCAATACTGGATTCCAATTTTTGAATCTCTTCCTCATTCTTCTGAAAACATGCAGAAGATGTCATGCCAGGAAGCAGTATCCGGAAATATGTCATCGCTCTATCAATCGTACTGAAAAGTGTAATCAGACTTTCAAATAGTATGCAAAATAATCATAAATGGCATAGTGTTGTTGTTGTGTTATTGGTATTGACCATTATTATTGTTATTCATTGGTGTTAGTATTGGTATTGTTACTTCGTGTGCATTTATTATTATTATTGTTATTGTTATTATTCCATTATTATTTCCATTATTATTCCATTTTCATTTATTCCATTTATTTGTTTCTTTGTTGTTCCATTTGTCTTTATTGTTATTCATTTGTTCAATTTTAATTCTTTGTTGTTCTGGGTTTCCTTTGTTGTTGTCTTTGTCCACTATTTATCGTTATTATTATTTTATTTTTCTTATTTTTTATTTTGGTGTTGTTGTTGAAATAATACTCATATCATTATCTTTGTCATTTGTTTTGTTGAAGTGTTCTTTATGCCGACCAACCCGACCGGCGTGCGCCCGGGATATGGATCGGTCGGACCGCCGTGGGTTGTTCGGACGCACC
>JABUQX010024698.1:35000-37890 GCA_015478945.1 Trachelipus rathkii | reverse complement strand
ATGCATATAAAAATATAGAACGAAAGCACTACAGTATATATTTACCGTTACAACAGATCTGAAAGTGACTTCTTGTAACTCATTCCCTGTTAGCTTTCAAGTCCCTTTCGAGTAGCCTATATATGAGGATTGTTTTAACTTTTTTGTAACCTTCAAAACAGTGGCAGTTGCCAGTTCAATCTATGATGATAACTTTCTAAGGATTTTCTGGATTGAATCTTATACGCTGAGTGCAGCACTCAGGAAGACGCTGCAACAGTAAGTAAAAGAATGAGGTCATCATCAGAACTTTTTTCGATCCGTGTATAGACCCCCGTGTCACGAAATTATTTAGGACAAAAGACCGTGATATATGTTCGGCTTGTCTACGAGGTTGCAGACTGTCAAAATTTAATTTCCACTCCTCTGACTCAATGTATGTTGCGATTTGAAAGCACAAAAATAAATGCACATTCGTCTTAGGAAAACAACAGTAACTGCACAAAACAATGAAATGAAAGTTTCAATATAATGGTACGTAACTTATGTCTTTTCCACGTCTAAAATAGTAAGGATACGTGATTGAACGTAAAACGCATAATTTTGTGGCTGGCTTCCTAATTGAGAGAGCACGTGGTAGCATATAAGGTGTACTAATATATATATATATTCTATTTATTTCCTGCATAATTCAGTTTGTAGGCTGGTTAAGCTCATATATACATATATATATTATATATATATACCTATACTTTAATAACCTCTCTGGGCTATGAGTACTATATATATATATATATATATATACTATATATATATATATATATTTTATAATATATATTTATATATATATATATAATGTATATATATATATATATATAATATATATATATGATTATACCTATATATATATATATATAATTAATATATATATATAAAATATATATATATAATATATATATATATATATTATATATATATCTGGGATATCCTGTCGTTCCGATTCGTGTGGCTTTGATCGTTCCTTTCTAATCTCTTCCTTCCTTAATTCCCTTTTTGGAATCACATCATTTTCCTCAAATGGAGAAATTATACCACTCGATTCGAAATCTTTCTTTTCTTTTCCATCATTATTTACTAGACAACACCTTTTCGGACAAAAAGAAAATAACGTAAAAAGGTGTGTTGTCATATATATATAATTATAAATATTTATATATAATATATATAGTATATATATTATATCATATATAATATATATATATATATATATATATTATAAATATATATATAATACAAATTATATATATATATCATATATATATATATATAAATATATATATATATCTTATATTATAATATATATATACTATATTTAAATAATATATTATTATATATATATATATATCTATTATATATATATTATATATAATATATATTATATATATATATATATTATGTAAATATATATATATATCTATATTATATATATATATATATATATATATATATATAGTATATATATATATATATATATATATATACTATATATTATATATATATATATATATATATAAAAAATATATATATATATATATATAATATATATATATATATATATATATATAATATTATATATATATATATATAAAATATATATCATAATAAAAATATTATATTATAATACTATATATAATATATATATATTATAATAATATAATATATATATATATAATATATATATATAATAATATATATAATTATATATTAATATATTTATATAATCTTATATATATATATATATATATATAGTATATATATATATATATATATATATATATTATATATATATATATATAATTTTATATATATTATATATTATTAATATATATATTATATTAATATATATCTATTATATATAATAAATATATAAGATATATAATTTAATATATATATTATATAATTTAATATATCATAGATAGGTGTTATTATGTATATTACAAAAATATACATTATATTTTATATATTATTATTATATATGTTATATTAAACTATATCATTATACTTATACTTGGTGCGTATAGGTGTTCACATTTTACCGGTTTTATCCGGTATATATATATATCCAGCCAATAATAAAAAGTATATAGCACTTTATAGGTTATACTTATATCTATACCTTCGTAAAGCTTCTACTCGCGAATATATATTATATACTTAATCTCGATTGCTGGGACATAACCTTCTAATACTACCCTTGATCAACCGGAGACTAAGGCCTATATATATATATATATATAAAGTTATATATAATATATATTTATATACACGTAGAAGATATAATAAATCGGTACTATATATATAGTTATAGGTTATGATATTAATAATAGTATATCTATATATATATAGTAAAATATACGGTGAGAGACAGTCTCTAACAAGTAAATATATATGTTGGTATAAACTCGTTCACTTATATATATTCGTAATATATACATAATACGTAAACGAAAGTTGATTATCAAACTTTGATTGATTTCGTTGATCTATCTAGTCCTGAGCAAGTATATAGAGACCTCGAGTCTGACTTTTGAGTTCTCTACATACGCACTATATGATCTTGAATGATTAGATCTATCGGATAAGTGTATGAGACTTTAATACTTGAATAAGTATGAGTCTGACAGGGCGCCTAGATACGACTATTATGATATACTTAATACTCATAATATCTATTACACCACAAATAAAGATTTGAAGTAAAGACAGATGGGGTGTAATTAACATATATATAATAATAGCAGTCAATGTAATTTATATACATCGTCTAGTTATATATCCGGACGTATCTGATCCAAATTACTCCTAAACATATGGTTTATGGTGTAAACATAGGTTGAAAGCCTATTCGGAA
>JABUQX010024698.1:22500-25000 GCA_015478945.1 Trachelipus rathkii | reverse complement strand
CTCTCACATTGTTAACCAACCCAACACGCCGTTGGTTCTTCCTGACTATAAGCCCACCTTCGATATCTCGAGGTCGTAAGACAAACTGACAACTGCCACTCAGAGAAAATACACACCATCCAGTGTGTATCCTGTTTTCGATGTGAACCAGAGCTATCTTACGCTAAATTGGTAATCATTTTTATCTTTCAATAAATATCATGATCTGTTTAAAATATAATGGCGCCTTAAAACACTATATGTTATGAGACAATACACACGCTATTAAAATTGCCAAACTCGAAAAGACGCTTACTTTGCTATATAATAAAATTTTCCATTGAGGTAGTTCATCATTAGTAACTGCACTAAAACTTTTTTAGTCACTTGTGAACTGTTTTAAAAAATTAGTCGTATTTTTTTTAATGAAAAGTGTGCATTGTTTGCGTCCCTTGCGTCTTGCGTCTTGCGTTCTTGCGTCTTGCGCGTCTGCGTCTTGTGTCTTGCGTTTTTGGCGGTCTTTGCGCCTTGTTTCAACAATATCACAACAAAATCAGGGCAAGGGAAAGACATATTTAATACTTTAAAAGTTTTCTATTTTATGGTTTGTCACCAAAGTGTTATTAACACATACATTACCATACCTCTCTTATACCATCTTATAATAGTGGTTGATATATTATGTGTTATGGTTCTAATATATGGTTGTCTTACACTTATTATTGGTAACATTAATATAAGCTTTAATATCATCATTGGTGATGAGGAATAAGCGCTTTAACCAGGTCTGCGGAGAAGTAAAATTTATTTCTCCGGCACCGACTCCCGACACATCGACATCCGACACCGACATTCATTCGACACCGACACCGACAACGACACCCGACAAACGACACGACACCGACACCGGACACCCGACAAACCGACACCGACCCGGACAACCGACTCCGACTCCGACTCGAACTCCGACTCCGCTCCGACTCCGACTCACTCCGACTCCCGACTCCGACCTCCGACTCCGACTGCGACTGCGACTGCGACTCCGACCCGACCTGACTCCGACACTCCACCCTTTTCAAAACTGCCGACTCCGACTCCGACTCCATCATTTTACAAAAATCTGAATCCGTCTGGGCTCCGGATCCACAATTTAAAAATTTCTCGCTCCCGCTTCCGACTCATCTTTAAAAAATGCTTCTCCGGCTCGGCTCTGGACCAAGACCCTTTATTTAAAGTAAAAAAATAATTCAGAATGCCGGCTCAATGGTTCCGGCTCGAACTCCGCAGCCCTAGTATTTCCACCTTCCCCCTCACTCCATCTTACCTCAATACCTTCCCCACCTCTCAAATCTATTCATTATACTACTACTATATATATATACTATTACCTAACCCAACCTTCTCATCACAACAATACTATCTATCATAATTATATATAATTAGTACTAATACCTATCTCCTCATTATCCTATCTACTATTCACACTCATCATATTATCTTATCAATCTATACCTCTATACCTTACAACTATATCTTATTCCTCTCACAACTTCACAACACTTATACCAATTACAATCTATCTATTATATATATATACTTACTATAATATAATATATATATAAATAATAGTATATTATATATAATATTATATATATATAAGTATATATATCAGTATATAATAATATATATATATTTTAAGTATATATATATAATATACTTGTATATATATATATATATATATATATAATATATATTATATATATATATATATATATATATATATAATATATTATAATATAACCTATATATATTCATATATATACTAACGCTCACCATGCTCAACCTAAGCTCAAGGATAATTTATTTTATATTTTATCACTACTATACCCCTTATTACCACTACAAAGAGATATTAGTATCTTATAAATTAGTTTTATATATACCTATACTATACACTATAACATATACCCCTCATAAGAGTTTAATCTTTTGATGAATATATCCCACCATTATACTAATAATATATATTACTTACCTTCTATACCGTCACAGATATAGTATATACACCTATAACCTATAATATATATAACTATAAAATACATATACTTCAGCTCACTCAAAGTATCTCATATCTCTACTCAAACTACTAAACTACTCAATAAAATACTAATCCTTCAAAGTAGCATAATAATCCGATCCCAACACCTACGACCACCATCACTTACCTCAACCTATCATACATCTAAAGAACCTTTATCACAACCTATCATACTCCATCATACTCAATATATATTATATATATATAAATATATATATAATATATATCCCACTATACTTATTACATCCTCAGAGCACAATATTCCCTACACCTCATATCTATACATATTCCTACTACTAGCTACGAATCAATATACTATCTCTATTCTCATTATTCCTACTACCTTAGATATAATAGTAATTCTAATAGAAATACAACATCACTTCGTGTACACAATAATTTCCCATGAGTATATACATCACA
>JABUQX010024697.1:27500-36461 GCA_015478945.1 Trachelipus rathkii | reverse complement strand
TGTAGTAGGTAGGTTTTAATTTCAGTGAATTTTAAAATATTAAGTTAATGGAAAAAAAAATTCAATGGTTCTCCTTTGCACCAACCCATGCCCCCCCCCCGCCCCCCCCCCCCCCTTAAAAAAAACCCCCTCAAAATCCCACCCCCCCCCCCTTCCTCCAACACCCCCCATTTTTTTTTCTATGGCCCTTTACCGCCCCCCTTTAGGCCTCCAGCGCCCACAAGGGGGCGTTATCGCCCACTTTGAGAAAGACTGATCTAATCCCTTTGAAGATATATATATAATTAAATTAGTGCTAATATATATATATATATATATATATATATATATATATATATATATATATATATATATATATATATATATATATATATATATATATATATATATAATATATAATATATATGAGGCTACAAAATGTGCAACACGTTGCATTTCTTTTCCAATTCTACGTTGAGGAATATTCAACTGTTTAGTGAAGAGGACAATTTTTAAGTGGGCACTATATTGCCTTTGCCATCCACCTTGCCTGATGCAGAGCCCCTGGGATCCTGAAACTGAAGTCGTTATTAGACCAACCACCTAGGTTCAGGAGTGAGAGTTGTAATAACTCTTTGTAGTCTTCTCTTAGATGACTTCCGTCTTTTAGGACAGTTTGGATGTAGTTAACCATGCTCACTCGTTGTTCTTCTAGAAAGCCTTGAACGGGACTTTCTTCATCCAGCATTGTCGTATATGACTTCCTATCAAGTGAAGCCCACAGACGTTGGAAGTTCCGAAAAATGTGGATGTCAGGACCACTTGATGGTATGCCACAACACTCCTCAAACATCCTTTCAATATTAGTTCATGGGTGTGATGCCGGCAAGCCAACCACAACAATGTTCGTCCGAATTCCCTTTCAATTCTGGTACATACCCCTTGGATCAGTCCTGTATTAGATGCTGTAGTATCAAAAGATATACCGATTATATTGTCACGTAGCCCAAATCGATCCACTTCCCGAATAACTACCTCAGCCATCTGCTCACCAGTGCCTTTCAGGGCAACAGGTACGCCAAGCAAATGCTCAAAATCTTTGCCAGTCACTAGAACTGCAACTCTATCTTCCAAAGTTTTGACACTCCCATGGGCAACTGAGGGCAACAGTTTACTATCCCAATGCAAGACCAAATGAGGTGGATTTTCAAAGACTGACTCTTCGATGTTCTTTGCCATTTTACTTCTATTAATCGCCCGAGCTCGGTAAACGGTAGCTGGAGATACGGAAATTTTTGATACATCGTGGCCAAGGCTCTTTGCAGTTGCTATAAATGAAGTACTTGCTTGTCGAATAGAGAGCTGTTCTCGATCCCAAGTAGACGTGAGTGTCTGATCAAGAGGTTTTAATCTGGGACCTGCACGTAATTTTTCCTTGCTGGAGGCGAAAACTTGACCTCTCCGCCACTATGTGCTGATGATGATGGAGATGAGTCTTCCAGTATAACTGTCTTATTGATTTCAGCGATAGCTTTGTAATGTTTCATCTTATATGATTCCTTATTTTCTTCTTTTGTACACTTAGCTCTTCTTTTCGTGGCGAAAACCTTGTCTACTCCACCCATTGACGAACTCATACGATCTTCTCTTTGTGACCTAAGAAATTCTTTATCTTCTTGTGATACGCTAGTCATGTCCATCACATTTTGCCGGGAAATGTCAAATAACTCGACGAGATCACCTTTCCAAATATGCCGTTTCACATTTGCTTTATCCGTGTTTCTCGATTTCTCTTTACCTAGATTTTGGTATTCTTTGTACAGCTTCTGTATACCAGCACGGATATTCTCCTCCGTCTTAACAGGGATATTTGCCTTCACCCACACTTCCTGTAGTTTCGTACTGGTAGATTTAGCAGCATCCGAAAGTGTTTCTTTCATTTCCTTGTGATGGTACATAAACACTAACAGTACTTGTTCCTTTGAAGGGAGCAGGGCTCCTAAAAACTCTCCACTAGGCACCAAGTCCTCTTTTTTTCCCATTTTAGCGTTCAATTACCTGCAGCAGATGAAAGAAATACATTTAAAGCAGATTAGTACAATTCACTTCAATATTAGAAATTACACTAGGTTGAGATAAAAGTGATCAATGTGTGCAACCCCTAAATATTATGCAATCTTCTTGAAATTTGGCATATATATCTTTTATATCACTGAGACTCGGGGCGTAAGCAAAGTTATATAAAATTAACATCTTTGGAAAAATTAAAACACCCTATATATATATGATATATATATATATCTATATAATATAGTATATATATATATATATATATATATATATAATATATATATATTAAAATATATATATTATATATTATATATATATATATATATATTATATATAATTATTATATATATATATATAATATATATAAGGGTGGGTCCCAAGGATGATAAGGATATGTATATAACAGTGTTGGGGATTTTTTGATTTTTTTAGAAAAAAAATTTTTGATTTTTTTGATATTCTTGATGTT
This sequence comes from Trachelipus rathkii, assembly GCA_015478945.1. Lineage (NCBI taxonomy): Eukaryota > Metazoa > Arthropoda > Malacostraca > Isopoda > Trachelipodidae > Trachelipus > Trachelipus rathkii. The sequence continues at coordinate 33,943 of JABUQX010024697.1, read as the reverse complement.
TTTGATTTTTTTTCAGATTCGTGACGTTCACGCGAATATATATATATATATATATATATATATATATATATATTATATATATATATATATATATATATATATATATATATATATATATATATATATAATATTATAAAGAGACAGTGAGAAGACGCAGAATCCAATCTAGAGTGTGACGCCAGTCAACGCCGTAAAAAATTAAGAATAAGAATAATTTTTAATAATAATTAATGAAATTAATGAATATTAATTATAATTGAGAAGTCACATGAGCCTACGTAGACTGTCCCAGTCAACCAACAATAATTAATTAACCAAATTGGTGGATTTTTAGTTACAGCAATTTGACCAGCCCTAGGGTGCTTTGTGGATCTGTATGAGCATGTTTGGTTAATAGGTTGACTGAACAGTCTGATGGCCCATGTTTCTTCTTAACTGGTCTCTAAAATATTCTAATGAATACTAATGTTTGCTAAAAAAGCCTAATAAGAATGCTGGGCATATAAATCGCGATGTTGTTTACAAGAGCTAGGAAGTTATAGGTAAACTTTATAATAGCTATATTAGGCCAGTATTAGAGTATTGTGCACAAATATGGGCCCCTTATTTAAAGAAAGACTTAGAGATGCTAGAGAGAGTGCAACGTAGAGCAACAAAGATGATTTCTGGGTTTTAGGGTAAGAGCTATGAGGAGAGGCTGAGGGAGTTAGGAATGTTTTTCTGTAGAAAGGCGATTTCTCAGAGGGGACATGATACATTGATACAAGCCTACAAAATATTTACATCTATTGATAATACAGAGATCAATAATTCTTCATAGTAGAAGCATGGAAAGGGAGACCAGGGGGCATAATAAGAAAATTAAGAAGAAACATGCCATCTTGATTTAGGAAAGCATTTTTTTCAGTAGTAGGGTTATTAAATTTTGGAAATGGTTTGCCACAGGAGGTTGTTGAGTGTGACTCGATTGCAACATTTAAGAAAGGGTTGGATAGTTATATGGATGAGTTGGGTATCATATATCATATTTAGACGAAGCCAAATTGGCAGGTTTTTAGTTACAGTAGTTATTAAATGAGTTTAGACTGCAAAATGTGTGACTATAACTTAGTTATTAAAGTATGTGGATGGTTTGGGTATCATTATCAATTTTTTTGACTAAGCCAATAGGTGGATTTTAGTTACAGCAATTTGACAAACCCTAGTTGCTTTGTGGATTGCATAAGCCATGTTTATTAGTAGGTTGACTGGACATTCTTGATAGCCCAGTGGGCTTCTACTGTCTTTATATTTCTAATGTTCTAATGTTATTGACAAGCCCTAGAATGTTTGTGTATTTGCATGAGTATGTTTTAGACTTGTGTATATTAAAGTGATTGACAAACCCAAATTTAGGGTGCTTTGTAGATTTGCATGAGCATGTTGTTGGGTGATTGGATGTGAATGCTGGACTGGGACAGTCTTGATAGGCCATGTGGCTTCTACTGCCTTTTTATTTCTAATGTTCTAATAATGTTTCCTAATAATTAAGAATAATAATTAAAAATCAGCATTGGCCCCTCTAGAATGTCCCAGTCAATCCATAATAATTGATAAATAAATAATAATAATCAGAAACCGCATGGGCCTATTTTAGACTGTCCAGTCAACCATAATGAATTAATAAATAAGAATAATTATTAAGAAGCAGGCATTAGAACGCCTTCTTAAGTTGTTAAGTATAATACCCATAATAATAAGAATAATACTGTAAGAACGCCGCCAATGGTGCCTATTTAGCTGTCTCAGTTCAAGCAATTAAAAATTATAATTAAGAAGCCGCATTGGCCCTCTAGAATTCCCAGTCAACGCCATTATCAAATAATAAATAAGAATATACTTAGGAAGCCGCATAGGCCTATCTAGACTGTCCAGTCAACCAATAATAATAATAATTAAAAACAATAATTAAGAAAACCGCATTGATCCCTCTAGAATGTTCCAGTCAACTCATAATAAATATGAATAATACTTAAGAAGCCGCATGATTCTTTTTAGACTGTCCCAGTCAACCAATAAAAATTAATAATTAAAAGAAGCCCCATTGGCCCCTCTATAATGTCCAGTCCAATTCCCATAATAAAATAATAAAATAGAATAAATACTTAAGAGAACGCATGACCTATCTAGAACTTCAAAGTCAACCAATAATTATTTAAAATAATAATTAAGAAGTCCGCATTGACCCCTTAGAATGTCCCAGTCAACTAAAAATAAATAAGAATAATACTTTAAGAAGCCGCATGGTTCCTTTTTAGACTGTCCAGTCGACCAATAAAATATTAATAATTAAGAAGCCGCATTGCCATTATAAATAATAAATAAGAATAATACTTAAGAAGCCGTATTGGCCTATCTAGACAACTTCACTCCTATTCTTATCCTCAAGGCCAAAAATCTACCTCTCTTCGTTGCTTTACGTTGCACCTTCTTCAGCATATATGTCTTTTCTTATAAGGGTGCTAAAATTGTACACAATATTCATACTGGCCTAACATATCTATTATACGAAATTATACAAAAACAATATATATTTAATTAGTCAGCATCTGGCATTAATTTCAATTTTTAACACCTAGGCCTCTCTGGTTCAAAATCGTTACAATATAACACTGAAACAGCATACGCAAAGAATGTTACAGACTTACGGGATACAATGCCAATATTTGTTGAAAATTTAAAAAAAAATAATTAAAACTTCATAATATATAGTTATTTTAATTTTTTATTTTCTATTGAAGTAAATATTAAATATACAATATATATATATATATATATAATATATATATGATATATATATAAATATATATATATAATATATATATATATATATATAATATATATACTAATATATATATATATATATATATATATATATATATATATATATATTATATATATATATATATATATATATACATATATATAATATATATATATATAATATATTATATATATATATATATATATATATATATTATAAATATATATAATAATATATATAATATATATATATATTATATATATATATATATATATATATATATATATATAAATATATATATATATATATAATATAAATAAAAATAAAAATAAAAAAATCAGTTTGATTTTTTCATTTGATTTTTTTGTCGTGACATCCCTGGTTATACATTAATTTGTCCAAAATTATATGGTTTGTGAGGATCCCCCTACCCCGTACCCCGTAACCGTACGCCCGTACCCTTTACCCATATATATATATATATGAAGAACATCTCAGAACCGTTTTCGAGCATCTTCAGAAAAATTCTTTCAAAATCACCTTAGAAAAATATAAAGTTTTCAAGTCATCTCTCAACTATTTATGATATCATATTTCTTCAGATGAACTTTCTCCTGTTTCAGAAAATAGTCTGAAATTTCCAAGTACCCTCTTTCTCGAGATTCAGCAGTTCTTAGAAGATTCTTGGGAATGATAGGATACTATCGCCGTTTTATTCTCTGTTCGTATGGTTCCTTGTGCCGTATCCAAAGATACGTATAATCTATTGTCACAACTCGCCACAGCAAGGTTTTTCTTTTCAACACCCTCAATACCTTGCTGATCCAAGGGTGTTACTTGTTTTCCGCCGGTCTAGCTCCACTCAACTTGTCGCAGATAACAGCCAGACTTCTATAGGAGCAGCCCTTCATCAGATGGTTGATGGACAGCCAGTACCTATTGATTTCTTCAGCAAAAAGCTATCAGAACAGCAACGAAAATACTCAGCTTTCGACCGTGAACTTCTAGCAGCCTACTATTCTGTTCTTTATTTCAAGCATGTGTTAAAAGGAAGGATTGTCATCTTGTGCACTGATCACAAACCTCTCGTATCAGCTTTCTAAAGTAGGAATCAAGTAAAAAGTGATCGGCAGTAACGTCATCTTTCTGTCTTAACAGAATATGTCTCTTCATTGACCTATATTAGGGGTGCAGATAACATTGTGGCAGATGCTTTTTCCCGGACATCCTCGGTAACATTAGATGCTTTCGATTTGCCTGTTATCGTCCGTCTTCAATCAACGGATGAAGAAACTACCACTTTTCAGCAGCGTCTTCATTCTTATCATCTACAAGATAATCTTCAAGTATGGTGTGATACTTCATCAGCTTTTCCATGGCCAATTTTTCCCAACAGATCTTCAACAATTTCCATCAGATGTTTCATCCTTGAGGTAAGGCTTCTCTGCGTCTTATCAAGACTAGGTATTTAGGTATTTCTGGCCTAACATGGATCGTGACATCAGAATTTTTGTTCGCTCTTGTCAGCGATGCCAACTTTCAAAGGTCCAACGACATGCTAAACCACCTTTTGCTCTCATGGAAATCCCGTCACAACGTTTTAAAACAGTACATATCGATATCGTGGAACCATTACCTCCATCCTCCTTGACTAATACTTCAGCTCCAGTCTTCAGATATCTACTCACGTGCATTGACAAGAACACTAATTGGACAGAAGCAATTCCTCTAGTGAAAACGACTTGAAAGTCTATCGCGTTTGCCTTCATGCAGTGGATATTAAGATTTGGAATTCCTCTTCATGTAATTTCGGATAGAAGCCCCCAATTTGAGGGTGAATTCTTCACCAAGCTATCACACTTGATTGGATTTCACAGACTCTGGACAATTGCTTTCCACCCTTCAGAAAATGGTTAAATCGAAAAGTTTCATCGATCACTGAAGAGTGCTATCATGGCGCGAAAACAAAACTTGTTACTATCTTTTCCAGTCATCATGTTAAATCTTCGCGGCATTCCTGATGACTCCGGATTTTCTCCTCTTCAAGCAGTATCCGGAAAAACACCTCTGTGTCCTTTGGAACTTCTTAAAGGACCTAAAAATAAAGATTCTGGCAACGACTTCATGAGAAAATTTATGGCTCACATAAACAATTGAATTTTCGACAGCTTCATCATACATTCCTGCCGAATTTCAAATCTGTACCCATGTCTTTTTTCAGAGTTTGGAAACACATTATTCTGGCCCTTACAAGGTTCTTCAAAGGATGGATCGCTGCTATAAGATACCATTTCCTAATGAACGGACAGATGTCGTTTCGATTAGTCGTTTGAAGCCAGTCTTACTCCCTTCGTCTTCGCAGATGGTTCCTTTAACGGCGGGTAATTCACCTTCCCAGATGGTTTCCTTATCGGCGGGTAATTCGCCTTCGCAGATGGTTCCTCAAACAAATGGTGATTCGCCGACACAAACGGTCAAACCATCTACTGACCAGCAGGAATCAGCTTTAGCGTCTCGACATAATCCAGTTAGAAAACTGTGCTTTTATTAGTGAATGTGTCAAAAACGTGTATTATATAAAAAAGTGCATTTCCTTTTTAAATTTAATAATAATAGTGTTTGATTATATTTAAATAATATTTATTGATTTTAGTATATAAATTTTAGTGTAAAAATACGCTCCACTTTTACGGGCGAAAGTGATATATAGTGTGTACTTACCCATAAATCATATTACGTTTTCTTTAACCAACCATTCAAAGAAAATTTGCTTATAGGGTAAACATTTTTTATTTATTTGCTTACAATAATTTATAATTGTAAATATATGTTTATTATTATTTTGCTATGGTAATGTTATGATAATGTAGTACTGAATAATGTAATTTTAGCATTCTGTATGAATTATTTGCGAAAATATGTTGTTTCTAATGAAATCTGTGATTTGAAGCACGCACAAACACTCTCTTCGATCTCTCTTGCCGAAAACAAAATGTACTGTAGCTCATATAAATGATTTTCCATCGTAATATGTAATATATTGAGTAAATTGTAGTATAATATTGTATTTTGCAGCATTTTATATAATATTTTATATATTCTTTGAGTAAATAGCTTGTATATTGGGTGATTTAAAAAATCTTTGGTTCTGGCCATTTCTGTATTCATATAGTGGTGGCAGCCTTTTTATAAAGTTTTGAATGTGAAAGAAAATGAGCATAGTTGTAGGTGTGCAAGAGATTCAGGTAAAACATTATTCTAATAAAAATTATAAATTGATTATTACGCTTAACTTTAGGTCAGCGAAAGATTTTCTTATAACTGAAGAGATTGTTTTAATAAAATAATATCAGTACCAAAACTGAGTTTTATTCCCTACCTATAGAAAAAAGTTTAAAAAGAGTTATAAATACTTGGTTGACGGTTCATTAGCCTCGAATTGCCAATCAAAGCGTCTCATATAGCCTCTTGTAATTGGTGACAAAAGCGTCTTCAGCATAGAAGGGTGTATACCCGAGTACCTGTATAAACTTAGTAAAAACGAGTCTAATATGAGGTGCTACAAAAGAATACCATCAATACTACCTGTGCAGTGGAAGAATACGAAAAGAACTTCAACAACAACTTGTGAAGTGGAGGA
>JABUQX010024697.1:15000-20000 GCA_015478945.1 Trachelipus rathkii | reverse complement strand
CCCCAAGTTCTTTGAGGCCGCCCTAGCAACCATTTTGTGATGTGAGGTTTCCAACACATTTTTTTTGTTTATTTAAGGCCAAGGATGTTTATATTTCAACAGGAGGAACGAGAGAACCGTCGAAAGAGATAGGAAAGTTAGAAGGTGTTTTAGAGAGGGAGATTTGTATAAGTTGGGTTATTAAAAGAATTTAAATTTCACTAAGGTTGGACGACGACCCCACAGGAAATTCTAATCCAGATCAGCAAAGAATGGTAATCGGAAAGAATTAAGACGAGAGGGCAATTCTAGAAGTAAAAGAAGCAGCAGAATTGAAATGAGTTTTGAAGAATGAAGGGTCGAGTCATCGAGCATAGAGGATAGAGTTAGATGTGCAGACGCAGAAGATCATTAATGAAAAGCAAGAATAAAGAGGAGATAAGACAGAACCTGAGGAACACCACATATTGACAGAAAAGGAAGAAGAAGTCGCCCCATCAACAACAGCCGATACTTGAGCGATTTGAAAGAAAGCTAGACATAAGTAAGCAAAGAGAAGGGAGAAACCCAAAGGAGGGGGCTTAGAGAGCAGTGACGGGTGCCATACCCGGTCAAATGCTTTGGATATGTCAAGCGCCACCACGCGTCTCCCCGTAATTCCTAAGGGCGGAAAAACCATAAATCTGTTAAGTAGGAAAGTATATCACCAGTAGACCTCTACCAGCGCCGAAAGCCGTACTGGCGATCGCGAAAGAAGGAAAGAGATTCCAGATGCGTAAGAATGAGGAGTTGATTAAGGGTTTCAAGATCTAGATTAGAATTACAGTTAGAGCTATAGGGCGATAGTTAGAAGGATCAGAGCGGCTTCTTTTTTCGGAACTAGGTTTTACATATGCGCGCTTCCAACACTGAGGGAAAGCTGCTAGTATTAGAGCATAGACCGAATATAGTTTGAACGAGAGGAAGGGCCAGCACGGAAGCACACACACTCCCTCAAAATTCCAGGGAGGAATGCCATCCGGGTCACCGCCTTCCTACGTTCATAGATATTCAGGGAGCCCATTTGCAACCCGATCAAAATGAATCTCAGGACAAAGACATAGGACACCTGAGAAGAAAAAGGAGGAGGAAAAGGAATGCCAGAATTCTTCCAGGGTTGAGTTAGAGGAAAAATAGGGAGGCCGAAGAGATGGCCTTTTCAGTTAGAGAATTAGCAACAGAACCATCAGATCGAATTAGAGGAGGAAAAGGAGATTTACAGAAGTTGTTGGAGATTGTTTTTGCAAGAGGCCAGAAAGATTTTATTCAGTTAGGCAGAACCAATGAGGTTTAGCGCACTTTCATTTGATGAAAGTCCGCTTTGTCGTCGAAGAGTATTCCCTGCAACGATTTCTAGCTGAATGAAAAAATTATCGAGAGTGATGGAGAACGAGAATTTTTCCACCCCCGATACGCATGTCTCTAGCCTGAATGCGCCAGAGGAGCAATTACGATCGAAACCATGATTTTATGAGGAGAGAAAGATTTAGTCGAAGAAGGAAATGAACATGCTATTCCCATCAACGATTACAGCTCCCACCTTGTCGGCAGAAGCCGAGCGTCACCAGAGGAAAAGCAGTCATTCCAATTATAGTTAGCGTAGAAGCAGCGCCAAGCCCCCCAATCGGCCCGATTCAAAGTGCCAGAAAGAACGCACATGGCAGGATGGAGCTGTTGGAGAGAAAGTATTAAATTAAGAGATATAAGGGTTGTGGTCAGATTTACCAATAGGAGCGGAAAGGTGGTGTATTTATAGAGAGAAGGACTAGTGGTTGAAACATAGGTCAAGTGTGTTCAAGAATTGGTTATGTTCATATATTATAATATATATATATATATATATATATATATATATATATTATATATATATATATATTATATATATATATATATATATATATATATATATATATATATATTATATATATATATATATATATTATATATATACCTTATGAGTTGTTATGGATCGGAATTTTGTGTTTTAGGTAAAAAAAAAAATCATATATTGTTAGCATATGATACTAACAATAATTTAAAATGATAAGAAAGATACAAAATTTTAAAATATTAAAAGTTAAATAATAAAGTAAGCAAAAAACGTACATTTTGCATGGAAAAATACTTGTATCAGGGTTAAAACGTGAAAGAATTTGAGGTAGGGTAAAAATAATGTTGCGATGAAAAATTCGTACTTTATTGATTTTTTTTAAATATTGATTCTGTGTATACCTAACAAACCTTATCACGATCTAAACTAGTAGGGCCTGAAACAAAACCTAACCTATTTGAATCGACGATGCAGTAAACCTATATGTAACCTATATTGATCGACGAAGCAGTAAGACCTGATATATTCTAATTCACACCCCATCATCAATATAAGCTTTAACATTTATCACATACTTCAACATCTCCTTCAGTACAAACACAAAATCAACCATACTCTTCACTACGAAAACCATCTTTCTACTTACAGAAGCTCTAATATACTTTTGGATAGTCCTGTGCTCGAAGAATGTATTACTAACACGCTTTCATTTTCTTCCGTAACCCTAAAGACACTAGTTATACCATCCCTTTTTCGATTCCCTATCCACCCATTCAGGTCACCATACACAATTATCCTGATGCCCATGGGCGTATTCAGGATTTCATTTAGGGGTGGTCAAGGTTGAGTGATATATATATATATATATATATATATATATATATATATATATATATACTATATATATATATATATAATAACTATCTTATATATATATACATATTTTACCCTTCTTTCTTCTTTGCTGCTATATATAACCCAATATACAACATTTACAATATATATATATAAGCATATATATATATACGCATAATATATATATATATATATAACTTATATATATATATATATATATATATACCTGTATATATATATACGCATAACCTTATTGCTCTTGCTCTTTCTTATATATATATATATATATCATTGTTCATCCGCACGGATGTAGACCGGTAAAATCTGACATCCCGCATTCATCAAAATTAACTCACATAAAAAATCATGAATGTTAAGAACGAAAAATAATTATCTGCTAATGTATATATCATATATATATATATATATATATATATATATATATATATATATATATATATATATACATATATATATATACATATATATATATATATATATATATATATATATATATATATATATATATATATATATATATCTTTTTACATACTCTTCTTATGCTGCTGCTATACTTTATAACAACCTTATGTATATGTTAACACCATATATACTCTAGCATATTATGATAATAAATGATGTGTGTGTGTGTGTGTGTGTGTGTGTGTGTGTGTGTGTGTGTGTGTGTGTGTGTGTGTGTGTGTGTGGCCTTTGCGGAGGATTTGACCTAGGGGCTGGCAAGGTTAAGTGATTTATGTCTAGCTCACTGATGAATAAACGGTGTCTGTTGGTTAAACTCAGATTTTCCATTTTTAAAGGGGCTGACTAAAAATATCATAAATTAAAAACTTATTTCGGTTGCCAAGAAATAATAAAATAAGTCCCACAAAACAGTTATGTAATAAAAAAAAATTTATGTCTACGAAGGTGAGTAAAAAAAAAACTATTAAAGAAACGTAAAGTAACATTTATGGGGGTGGCGAGTACTGAGTCCTGAATGGTAACTAATATTAAATCTAAACTAGCATTAGAAACCTTGGATTTTCAGCGAATTTCGCAATTACATTTGTTTCCAATTCGTTCATTTTTTCACTTACTAATAATATTCTATGAATACTCATCCTACATAGTCCATTAAGCCTGTCTTCGTTCATTGTGTTTCTTAGCCAAGTCTTTACTCTTCGCAGAGTGCTGAAGGACTCTTCAATGGTACTTGTTGAAAAACGGTAGCACCAGTGCAATTAATAAGACAGGTTTTTGATTTTTGGAAAATTGTGCTCATAATAGCATCAGTAAGTCCCAAGTCTTTCAACTTTTGTTTATCCATTTTTTTATCCAGCCACAATGTATACCATAAGTTAGTTTCCGAAATGAATTTTGTTGATATCAAGATCATAAAACTCTGAATGAAAAGCATTTTACTTTCTCACGCAAACAGGCTACTGGAACACCTAACATAAGAAACGGAAGCAAATGAAAAAGATGAAATGCTGGCATGTTGTTTTCTGAATATCTAGTCTCTAAAGAGGATGAAAGTGAGGTCAAGATAAGGCACAGTGCAGAATACTTCCAATATTCAGCAGAGAGTTTCTAGCCCAGGATGATTTTGCTTTATGTTACGTTGGGTTGTACTACAGAGTGATGGTTCTACTTAGGAACTCAACAGTAATAACATTGGCGGATAAGATCAGATCAACAATTATTTGATCAGCAGCTTTGCAGTGGTCTCTGACAACTTTCAAAATTCTTTGGACATGATCAGAGCATTGCATAAGGTCAATATTTTTTGTCTGAATAATGTTAGCGCTGGTTTCAGCTAAAGCAAATATTTGGCTATTACGGAAGGGTAATAATGGAATTGGTCTTGTCGCCGAACAGTATAGTGAAAAAGCTGGCATTTCGCGTTTGTTGCCTTTGTGACGGTGCGCTTTTTAACCCTTCAACACGATTTTGCATCCCTATTTGTATGGAAAGTAGCAATACTATGATTTTTGAGTCCGACGGGTTTCACAAAGTTTAAGAGCAAGTTTGAGATATATTTTGCTTCTTAGGGTGAAGTTTCTGAAGAAAAAAAGGGATTTTGTCTTTATTGCTTAATAGTACTTCAATTTCCGGAATAATGTTTGGGTGTGCAGCAATAAATTAAAGCCGATGACTTGAACATTGAAAAATAATACTTTTTTTATATGTTTTTCAAAACAATTTCTTTTTGTTTCCATGTTCTTTCCTGTCATTTAACTGAGCAGCCGCCAAACCTGCCACTGACTAACATAGACTAGGATCCCATAGCTTTCTT
>JABUQX010024697.1:0-5000 GCA_015478945.1 Trachelipus rathkii | reverse complement strand
TTTTGTAATAAGCTTTACACGCTGATTCAAATATGTAATTGGTTTTCTGTAAGTGTCGTACTTTCGAGATATTTCATTTATGAAAAAAACTTTATATTTATTTTTGTTTTTGTTTTTACATTTTATAATAAGCTTTTATGCGCTGATTTCAAATATGCAATTGGTTTTTCTGTGGGTTTCGTACTTTTCGAGATATTTCATTTTTAAATTTTTATTGATATAAATGTGATTTTTAAATAATTATTTAAATATTTCGAACTTTAAATCATGTCCATCACCACTGAAATTAATTCATTGTTAGTATCGTATACTAGCAATATGTTAAATAAAACAAAAAAATCAAAACTGACGGAGTCTTAAAAAATAACAGGGGGCTATATATATATATATATATATATATATATATATATATATGCTTATATATATATATATATATATATATAATAACTTCTGTAATAAATAACAATAACATATATCATATATATATATATATATATATGTTTGGCTTATCATAATATAATATATATATATATATATATATGTATGTATATAATATATATATATGTATAACAACATATATAACCAACAACCTTATACAACCAGCCAGCACAGCCTTAATATATGTAATATATTAACCTTAATAACAACAAATAACCAACATAATATCTCATATAATACTCTTCTTCTTATTAACTGTATATATATATATATATATATATATATATATATATATATATATATATATATATATATATATAAATAATATATATACATATATATGTATTTTATGCCCATTATGTGTATCATGCAACAATAGCACTGTAGCTGTAACATGCTCAACAACCAGCAACCTTAGCCAACAGCGCCAGCCTTCTTCCTCCTTCGCTCAGCTCTTCAGCATCAATAATATATAACTATACATATGGAAATGTATATATATAATAATAATAATATATATATAATAATATATGTAATAATAATATATATATATATGTAATATATGTAAATAATAATATGAAGTAATAATAATAATATAATAATAACATAATAATAACAATAATAACTAATAATAATAATAATAACCAATAACAATAATAACAATAATAACCTTTACAAATAATAATATATATAATAATATATATGTATAATAGTAATAACTATTATTTTGGAATAATATATATGGCAATATAAGTTAGCGTAATATAATAACATATAATAATAATATATATATATATATATATATATATATGTATAATAATAATAACAATATACTAGTCATATGCTGCTTATAATATATATATGTAATAATATGCCTGTATATATAATAATATGCTTTAAATAATAGCAATATTGTATATATATGATAACAATAATATGTAGCCAATAACCTTAATATATACCAACCTACATATATATAATAATAATAATATATAATAATAATATATAATATAACATATAACCTTATATATATATATATATATCTGCTATATATATATATGCTATACTGCTGTATATATATATATATAACAACTATATGCTATATATATATATATATATATATATATAGTGAAGAATCCTTCGTCTGATGTGGATAAAGAGACGGAGACGGAGCCGGAGCCGGAGCCGGGCTGGAGCCGGAGCCGGAGCGGAGTCGGAACAGGAGTGAGACCCTGAGTATGAAAATTTTTCGAAAAATATTTTTTTACGTGAAAAATTTGTTGCCAGAAGACGTGCTGAACAATTTTCCAAATATCGCAAAAACCTTTGTCGAATCCGGAGCCGAAACCGAAACTGAAATCGAAGTCGGAGCCGGAGCCGGATCCTGGGTATGAATTTTTTTCAAGAAATATTTTTTAGGTGAAAAATTTACTGCCAGAAGACGTGCTGAACAATTTTCAAACAGTGCGAAACCTTAGTCGGATCCGGAGCCGGAGCCGGAGCCGGAGCCGAAGCCGGAGCCGGAGCCGGTGCCGGTGCCGGTGTAGGAGCTGAAACCGGAAACTGAGTATAAATTTTTTAAAGAAATATTTTTTTAGATGAAATATTTTTGCCAGAAACGTGCTAAACAATTTTCAAATAGTGCAGAAACCTTAGCCGGGGCCGGAGTCGGAGTCGGATCCTGGGTATATATTTTTTTCAAAAAATATTTTTTGTAAGTGAAAAATTTATTGCTTGAAAGTACTGAACAATTTTCAAACAGTGCAGAAACCTTAGTCGGAGTCGGAGCCTGAGCCGGAGCCTGAGCCGGAGCCTGAGCTGGAGCCGGAGCCGGAGCCGGAGTAAAATAAATTATTTATTTTTCTTTTAGGTTGTAAAAGAAATATACCAAAAGCTGGAGTTATCCATTTTGAAAGAATATATATATATATATATATATATATATATATATAATATATATATATATATATATATAACTATAACCTTAACCTTATATATATATATATATAATATACTGCCATAATAATATATGCTGCTTAACAACCGCCATGCTGCTATATGCTGCTGTATATATAGAGTGCTTGCAGCCCCTGTTGGGGCTACACGGCATTCTTCCGGGGTTCTCCTGGGTTATAGGAGCAATCAAATAAAGTCAAGCAACGCCGATATGGGCACAACATGCTTGTTGCGACAGATTTGCAATAATAAGATGAAGAAAAGTTTCACTCGCGCCAGGACTCGTACCATCGACAACAGCGTCGCCGTTAGACAATGTACAGAGGCTCTACTACTAGTCCGATCCACCTCCCCAGAAAAAGAAGGTATCTCGGAACATTTTTCTAATATCCTGCTTCGATATCACCGCTTTGAAACTCAGTACTTATATAAATCCATAGAAGGGTGCTTGGAACCTATATATATATATATATATATATATATGATAATATATATATATATATATATATATATATATATATATATATAATAAATAATATATTACCTTAACAATATATATATATATATGTAACTTTGCTCTTATATAACTAATAACTATACATAATATATATATATATATGTATATAACTATATATAATAACAATAATATACATATATATATAATATATACAACTATATATATACTATATGTATATAATATATATATATATATATATATATATATATATATATATATATATAACTATATATATATATATATATGAGTCTGAATTTTGCTTAGGTCTGAAGGCAGAAAATAATATTTCCAAATGTTTGTTGCGTTTCTAACACTTTCCTTTCATGAGATCACAAAAACAATCAAAAGAAAAAACGAACAATCTTATTTCCTTCAAATTTAGCAACATTACATCTAATTTATAAACAGACTGACGTTTATATTAAATGTTTTGGTATAATGTAAGGTGGTATCACTACGATGGATTGATTGTTTTTCCTTAAAAAATTTTGAAAGTTCTTTTCAGAGATTGTCCAAAGATTTTTTTAGAAAATAAATTTTGAAATAAAGTGTCTAAATGAAATTTATTACTACACAAAATTGAAGTATTTTAGTGCAAAAGCATTGAAATATCTTGAAAATTTTATTGTCATTTTTGTGGAAGACCAAACATAAAAAAATTCTCCCCATCCCCCCGCAAAAAACGATTTTTATTTTAATTATTTTTTTCCATAAAATTAAAGATACCATAGTTATTCATTAAAAAAATATTTTTTTTATCGGTTTGAAGGAAATGGGATTTGAAGATAAAGTCTCCCCTTAATGCTGAAAAATATTTTTAGTGTTCAGAATCGACGAAGATTAAAAAAGAATCAATATTTCTATTCAAAAATGATATTGTGATTGAAATTTGTGTTCATTCCATTCTGCGTCTAAATTTTTCTTATAATTTAAAAACTTTGTTATTAAAAATTATTTATCTAAAATAAATGTTACCTTGTTATTATCAAAATTGAAATTCATTGCTTTGTAAAAAAAGGAATAATATCACACCTGAGTTTTCATTGATAAATTTCTTTCCTTAGCTGCAACATCATAAAGAATTAAAGCAATTGATTCTCCCTGTAAAATAAAAGGAAATTATAAATTATTTATATTCTCTTTATCTCTTCTTTGGAAAAAAAAAATAATTTTTATTAAATGGTTATCAAATAAATAAAATGATTTCAAATTATAACCCCATTACTTTTCTAGTTGATATTTTGTTTGCAAGGATGGATAATATAGCTTCTCTAAAATATATTTAAACAAATCAGTAATATGTTATTTGGATCGCCATGACACTTTGTATCACATTTTTTGTCTTTAATCCACAATGACAATTTCCTATTTTCTTATGCCTAAATAGTATGAAAATGGCCAATATTTCCTCCAAACTTTGATTTTGTGACCAGCATAATGAATGATATTTCACAAACTTACCAATTCCGATATAAAAAATTGAATATAATCTTTCTCGGTTACACAAAGTAGAAAAAAAGAGATAAACTCAAAAGCAGTATTTATTTATTCTACTTTATCCAAAAGAAGCCTTAAAATATTTAAAAGTGAAGTTTTTTTGGGATTTACACTTATAGGATTAGTTGCTTTCATGAATCAACCCCTAATTATAGTCTCCAATCATTTTTTCGTTATGTGATCCTTGGTAGCGGCGCTGAAAGTCCAGAATATCCTGGTGAAATCGCTCGCCATGCTCCTCTGAGTATACCCCATGTTCTCCTTAAATTTAGCAAGATGAGCATCAAGGATATGAACTTTGAGGGACATCCTGCAGCCCATATTTCCTTAGTTCCTGACCAAGGTCTCATCAAGCTCCTCATAGTTTTCTTTCCTTGTGATTCCCAAGGAAGCCACGAACGCTGCAACAAAGCTGCTCCAAGATGCTTTTTCTGTCCTAGTCAGCTTCTTCGAGAATTCCTTGCACTTTAAGACCTCTGATATTGGTAAGACTCCACTGACTGTGACCTTTGCCTCAGACAACTTAGGGAAGCTTTGCAGGTAGATGAAGGCTGGGGAGACTCACGCATATCTAAAGCTGTGAAAACTGTTT